>BQNB010008869.1:61360-88551 GCA_026074375.1 Tanacetum coccineum
TCATCGATTCAAATCCTATCTTTTTTTCGGTATGCCGCTCCGCGAGCAAGGAGCGAGAAAACAAAGTGGGCTGTGGTGATGTCAGAATTTTCACCTATTTGTATCTATTTAGTGATCAGTCCGCTAGTTTCTTTGATCCCACTCGGTGTTCCTTTTCCATTTGCTTCCAATAGTTCGACCTATCCAGAAAAATTGTCGGCCTACGAATGTGGTTTCGATCCTTTCGGTGATGCCAGAAGTCGTTTTGATATACGATTTTATCTTGTTTCTATTTTATTTATTATCCCTGATCCGGAAGTCACCTTTTCCTTTCCTTGGGCAGTACCTCCCAACAAGATTGATCCCTTTGGATCTTGGTCCATGATGGCCTTTTTATTGATTTTGACGATTGGATCTCTCTATGAATGGAAAAGGGGTGCTTCGGATCGGGAGTAACCACTAGTGATAGGGCAAAAAGAAATCGGGGGGAAGGACAAAAGTCAAGAGCAATGCCTACATTAAATCAATTGATTCGTCATGGTAGAGAAGAAAAACGGCGCACGGACCGTACTCGAGCTTCGGATCAATGTCCCCAGAAGCAAGGAGTACGCCCGCGTGTACCGACGAGAACACCGAAAAAACCTAATTCAGCTCCACGTAAGATAGCCAAAGTACGGTTGAGCAATCGACATGATATATTTGCTCACATTCCGGGCGAAGGTCATAATTCGCAGGAACATTCTATAGTCTTAATAAGAGGAGGTAGAGTGAAAGATTCGCCAGGTGTGAAATCCCATTGTATTCGAGGAGTCAAGGATTTGTTGGGAATTCCGGATCGAAGAAAAGGGAGATCAAAATATGGTGCAGAAAAACCAAAATCGATATGAATGGAAGATGCCTCTGTAACTCTTTTTTCCCCAATTTTCAGCACGAAGTTACTGGCTCTAAGAAGGCAATTGCACCTGAGCCCATGGACTGATACGGAGACTACTCTACAGGGGAAATCTCTTACTCGACTAGAGCGGATCCCGAGACTTCACCCGTTCTTTGAAACTGTCGGGCACTACATTCTATAACGAGAATCACAAGGCCGGTCAAACAAGGAAGAACCTGGCAGAGTGTCCTGAGATAACAGGGCATCAGTGACAACGCCCAGTGACGAGAGTGGCGACATACGAGGATCTAACCTCGACCAACGAGAGCGTAGCTGCTCGACCTCAGACATAGGGATTATCGGACCGGAACAATGGGATTCGCTCGACCGAAGGGAACGATGCTTAGCACCATAGGGAGAACCTAGCATAGCAGAGCCAGTCGCGACCAAGTAGATAGCTCTACGCCTCTGCCGAACGAACGATGCTTAGCACCGAAGGGAACGATGCTTAGCACCATAGGGAGAACCTAGTACGGTTAAAGAAAGTGAAAATGATAGGTAAACAAAAGATAGAACAAATGCAACAGAAAGCGTCAGAGCTTCAAAAGCCTTAAATTGAGCTTGAAATCGAGTGTCCTTAAATTGAGCCTGTCGTATCCTTCCCAACCCAAGACGACAAGGCGGTAACAGAACTACGACAACTCCGGAACGCATCATGCGGTTTGTTTCAAGGCATGGGTTATGGTCTAGGAGAACTCATGCGACTAGTGGCGTTGGGGAAGCCATGCGTTAGGTAAACCAACCGCACATTGCAAGCGAAGGGGTGAAAGCTACTCGACTGTAATGTAAGTGGAGGGCCTACAACGAGTTGCGGTTGCTTCGCAAGCAATACTCGACGGTATAGCGCATGTGTCTCATCTTCTTGGGAGCACTCGTAGTTGTTTGAGTCGTTGCGTTAGGGAAATACAACTATGAGAACCAGTCGTCCTAACGCTACTGTCAAACCTATTTTAGTTGTCATTATTACCACTCGTCGGGTAGTTGTTCTGTAACACCTTGTATTGCCCGCCAACTAAAAAGAGCGATTGAGAGTGGATTTCAGGCTGTGTGACTGGCGAAGTAGGATATTTAGCGCAATCTCAAACGAGATGGCTCTTTATTACACGGTCTACAACTGACTCCCAATACCATAGCACACGACTCTAATTTACGGCAAGTACTCATTAGTCAGAGAGAGTGTGCGAGTAGTGTGAGAGTACTACACAACAACTCTTCTAGCGAGATATTACAACAATGAGTTATCACACATCAAATATATTGCTTATTAGACGTTAAACAAAGGATCCATAATCCATTAACTGTCACTATACACTTCAGGAGAATGCCCTATACCTTTTATAGTCTAGAACAACACAGAGTAACTGTCGATAACTACACTAATACAGACTGAGAGGTAATACAAACTAGTCTCTTATGAAGGTACCTATTTAAATTCATACTCAAAGACTATTCATAGACGGGCCGCATAGTCACAAATCTCAATTGCTGAGGCAACATGAACTAGTACGAGCATCACATAGGATCTAACTTGTGTGTGTACTCTCAGTATTCACATTTACAGATTTTATAGTACGTAGATACGTACAGATGATTGAGCTCATTTTTATGAAATAAATAGCTTAGAAACATATAGGGTGTTATGAGTTATTCAATACGCAGAGAAGGACTGATTTTCTAGCGGGGTTAACACTATATTTAATCAATGTGTAACTAGTGTTAGCAGAGTAGTGCAGGATGGATGGAGGTAGATAGTTTCAACTAAAGTCTGACACACTAGACAATTTCATGTAGGAGGTCTTAGTGACGGACATGAGATTGATGCACAGGTGTGGTCAACATAGGGGTGACAGTCGTGATATTTTTTGAGGTCAGACTAAGCAGAGGCAGCGAGGTCACACGGCGAGGTTAGAGGCAGAGGAGAGAGCATCTGTGAGTTACAGGTGTCACACTCTACAGAGCACAGATAGCTGAGTAGATCTCTACTAATTGTTAATCTAAAACACAGCAGGTGTGTGATATGTACCTATAATAAGGACAGGAGAGGTGTTGATAGCGTACGTGATCTGATTAGTATTTAGTGGGTACAGATAGGAGTGACTTAGATACTGATACATTCACTTAGTATACACAGTTAGAATTTTATTAGGTTGATGAGGAAGAGAGAGGAGGATTTAGCAGAGAGTGCACGGATGATAGTGTGGAATTATTGTGCATCTGGCAGAAGTTAGTAGAGGGAGGTAAGACATGGGGGTGACTCAACTCGATAGACTCTACTTTAGAGTGCTGGTAGATGTGCAGAGTAGGATGATCTCTGTTGAATGTGTTGGCACGAGTATTCCGTCGTAGAGAGACATATGCGGTGGGCAATTGATGCATTTGGGGGTGCGAGGAGGCAGTATGGGTGGGGGTAGACACAACATCACTTGTGTAACAGGTGACTGACACAGGAAAATATGAGGACCTTTTAAATTTATTGACGATGTGGATTGCGACACGAACACACATACTGACAGAGAGTGAGCTTAGATACTGAACGAGATGAGGTGAGAAGTCGCAGTATAGTGCACATATGATCTTCTGATACAGTGTGAGACTGGGTGCAAGTTTATGGTTCGAGAGACGACCATCAGACAGGTAGAATCACACTGTGAGACTAGTCATCATAGGATGGACTAATGGCACAGATTATCATGAGAAGATTTTTGACAGTGTGAGAGATGGTTGGAGGGTTTAGGAATTATAAGATGTTGTAGGGTGTTTATGTTTTTTTTGGTTGGGATAGGGATTTTTATAATGGAGTAATTGAATATTTGGGTTTAGTGGGTTGTTTGTGGGAGTAAGAGTGTGGTTAAGAGGAGAGGGGGTTGTGGGAGTTTTTGAAGGGGTGGGATGGAATGAGATGATGAGATAATGAGGGGAGATGAATTGGGGAGGGGTGTAGTGGGTTGGAAGGAGGTTAGAGGGGGGAGGATGGGGAGGTGGGTGTGGGGGGGGGGGGGGTGATATGGTATGATGAGTGCGGAATGATGGGATATGTAGGATGAGGGGATTGTGTAGTGAGTGGATGTATTGGTTGATGGTGTAGGAGACTTTTCAGGAGACTTTTGCTTTCCACTTCCATGCTCTGCATCCATAGGCTCAATATTTTGATTAAAATCCCAAACCTTTTCAAAGATTGACCTTATGTCATTGTAAGACATTCCCTTGAAGTCACTGATCTTGTAGTTCCCCTGATTCTTTAAATATTTGATCATATTTCTTCTTGGTTGGGCAATTGTCTTTGGCTTCATTTTTAGAGTATGATATCTGATGACTGAGGGATCATTCCAATCTATCTTCTTAGTAGACTTAGATTCAGCCATAGCCCTTTGCCTTTCTTCTTCATCCCACTGTCTAGCAATTTGAGCTCTTTGTTCCTCATTCATTTGCTCTTCAAGTCTAATGGCTTCAGCATAACTTAACCTTTCTTGTTTAGCTCATTCTTAGACTACTTCTTGGGCTCTTCCTCTATCATTATGGCTTTTCCCTTTTCTTGTCTTGACCTTTTCTCTGCACTCCTTCTTGTATAAGTAACAGTTCCTCCAGTAGTACTAAGACTTACCTCAACAGTACTAACTATTGGAACTTCTTCACTAGCAGTACCTTTCTTTGCACCAGCAGTACTAACTTCATAACTTGCTTTCTCACTGTCCTCTTGATCTTGAATGACTTCAGTTGGAGTCACTTCTTAAATAAATAGTTTAGTGTCAGTACTTGCTTTTTCTTGAACCTCTGCATCAGATAATTTCCTCCCTTGTTTGGAAGAATCATCTACAAGGTCTTCATCATCTGAAAGAACAACCCTAGCTTGTCTCCTTGCTTTCCCAATCTTTATCTGAGACTTTAGCTTCTTGACCCTGAGAATAAGCTTAGTATAAGCAGAACTGTAGGTTTTCTTTGTCTTCATCAAGTCAGCCTCCAATACTCCAACCCTGTCAAAAAGTTTGGTAACCAAATTTATCAATTCGTTAAGTTTCAAGCTACCCTCATCACTTCCATGCGAGTGAACAGCATGGAGAGGTGAGTCATGGGGTGTAGGAACATGGTGTGCTGCTCCAAGTTGTGTTGGTGATGGTTGTGTGGGTGAGGGTTAAGTAGGTGAAGGTTGCGTAGGTGATGGTTGTGTTACATCAATAGTGGTATGAGTAGGGGTAGGTTCATATGAAGGTGAAGGTGTAGGGGAAGGTGAATGTTCAGGTGAGTGGGAAGGTGAAGATGTGATTCTGGAAGGGGAAGTGGAAGGTGCAGTAACATCTAGCATAGTGGGGAATAGAGTAACCTCCTGGCCTGAAAAACCCTTTGTTGGCCTCTTCATATTGTTAAACACCTTCATACTAAGAGATGGAACAGGATACATTCTTGTGTGTTGTTGAAGTTGGTGTCTCTGCATATCTAGGCATATCTGAATGAACCTAGGGTACATCAAAAACTTATGGGGACTAGAGATATTAGACACTATGTGCTCAAAAAGCATCCTAGAAAAATTAAACTTCCTATTAGTGGCTAAACATATAACAGCAGCTGCAATATTACTACTAAACTGCTCCCAAGCAGTCTTCTTTGGGCTTAGGCAATGAAGAATATTGTGAATAAGAAACCTCCATTGAGGTGAAAAGGCACCCTTTTGAAAAGTTAACTTATCTGAGTCAGTGTGATACCCCATAAGCGCCAATTGCTCAAAGATCTCTGAGTTTGGAATAGAAGTAATACCATCTTGATCAACCAACTTGAGATGTCGTCGTAAAGATCCTTCGGAGATAGACAGTGAGTGACCATCAATAGTAGCATTAATCTTGACTTCTTCATTATCATCAGTAGAAGCCTTAGCAGACCTCCAAAATTGTTTGATAAAGGAGACACAAACCTCTGGCTTCTTGGAGAGTGCATAGCAATATATGACATTCGATTGAGGAAATCTATTATCGATGAACCCTGCACTTATCCCGTAGATTTTTTCAAGAAACCCTACATGTTGTGCTTGTCACAAAACCCAAACTTGCCATTAGTACAACTGTGATCAAATGATATTGAGTGGGATATGATCGTGAATGTATGAAAGAGGGCTGGAGAAAGTTAATTGCAAATTAATGGAGAAAACAGAGAGATATTATTTGACCAAAATTAAGTAAATGGAAGATATTGTGAATAACGCATATGAATATATAAGTGATCCACGAAAGTCCAATTGGTCAAACCCCTATTCCATAGGTATTTGGCGGAAATATCTCAACGGCTCTATTAATTAATGAAAAATCTGTTAGGCCCAAACAGTACTAACGGTCATCCAGCAGTATTAAGTTTGGCCTAGCAGTACTAAAAATTGCCTAGCAGTATTAACTTCTCCACCCATAAGCAGTACAAACTCCATATGTTTGTAAGACTTAAAAGAATAACTTCACACAATCTCTCTTTTCTGTTTTTAGGCTCACATTTCATCTCTCAATTCTTTTGGCTCACTTTTCACTCTGTCTATTTTTCACACAGCTCTCTTTCTGTTTTTGAGCTCACCAATTCTCTCTTTTGTTTTAGCTCACAAAATCACACAAAGTGTAGTTTTTGGCAAACTACCAGCCATAAACGGATTTGATGAGTCTTTACCAATAGCCGTTTGCTTTGGACTAGCCATTGCTTCATTAGAAAAACATGGTGCAATGATAACCATATAGTTTTGAGTAAACTACCAACTATAAACGGATTTGAGAAGTCTTTACCAATAGCCGTTTGCTTTGGACTAGCCAATGCTTCATTGTTAAAAACATGGTGCATTGATGACCATATAGTTTTGAGTAAACTATCAACTATCAACGGATTTGAGAAGTCTTTACCAGTAGCCGTTTGCTCTGGACTAGCCAATTCTTGATGTCTATTAGACATGGTGAATTGATTACCATTTGTTGTGTGGTGTAACAACCAACACTTTTAAGAACAGCCAAGATGTTTCCTCCCCTCAAATAATACATTATGGAATAATCAATCTCACACTTCATTGTTTATCCTAAAAAAGTTAGCTTAAAACCAAGAAAAACAAAATCCAAACCATGAATTCCTGTTTTAACATAAAAAGTATATCACAAGATTAAACAAAAGATACATAACATAACAGCAGTACGAACTATAAGCAACAGTTTAACAAACAGTGTTAAAAACAACTAGCATACTAATTAACCTAGCAAGTATTAATTGACAAACACTAACAGTACTAACATTTAACAAACTTTACAAAACAAACAAGAGATTTAGGCCTTAGAGATTAAGCATTCCAATACTTGAAACCAAGTACTGAAATCACCACATCAAAACTTTTGTAAGAAGATCAGCTACATTAAGTTGATATCAATTTTAGCCATTTGAAGCAACTTTGTTAGTATTACAATCTCTTTAAAAGTGATGCCTAATCTCTATGTGTTTTTGTTTTAGAGTGTTGAACAGATTTTTCTATAATACATACAGATAGTACTGGTATTGTCAATGTAAATAACAGTGTTCATAAAATTGTACCCATAATCCAGCAATTGGTTTTGGATCCAGAGAACCTGTCCACAGCAACTTGCAGCAGCCACATATTCAGCTTCAGTTGTAGAAGTGGCAACTACAGTTTGTTTCTTGCATTGCCAAGAAATTAACCTATTTCCCAAAAATTGACAACCTCCAGTGGTTGACTTCCTATCAAGTGTAGCTCCAGCATAGTCACTATCAGTGTAAGCAACTAACTCCAATGGAGAATCCTTAGAATACCAAAGACCTAGAGATGGTTTGCCTTTAAGGTATCTAAAGATTCTTTTGACAGCTAAGAGATGGGAAGTTTTTGGGGAAACTTGAAACCTTGCACATGCACAAACTGCAAACATGATATCTGGTCTAGAAGCTGTAAGATACATCAAAGATCCAATCATAGATCTATAAAGATGTTCATCAACATCATCAGCATCTGCATCTTTAACCAAGGGCTTTTCCAAATCTGTGGGAGTGGAGGCAGACTTCACATCTGTGTAGTTGAACTTTCTCAAAATTTCATGGACATATTTATCTTGACTGATAAAGATGCCTTTCTTTCTCTGTTGGACCTGCAATCCCAAAAAGAAGGTGAGTTCTCCCATAGAACTCATCTGAAACTTATCCTTCATAAGCTTCTCAAACTCATCACACAGCTCCTTCTTGGTAGATCCAAAAATGATGTCATCTACATAGATTTGAACAAGCAAAATATGCCCCTTTTGACTTTTGATGAATAAAGTTTGATCAATCTGTCCTCTTTGAAATCCATTGCTCAAAAGATAAGTGGCCAATGTGTCATACCAAGCTCTGGGTGCTTGATGAAGTCCATATAGTGCTTTCACAACTTTATAAACTTTATCAGGATGGTCAGGATCTTCAAAACCTGGAGGTTGACATACATACACCTCCTCTTCAATTTGACCATATAGGAAAGCACTTTTGACATCCATTTGGTAGACAGTAAAACCCATATAAGAAGCATAAGCCAGGAATATTCTTATAGCCTCAATTCTAGCCACTGGAGCAAAGACTTCATCATAGTCAATGCCCTCTTCTTGAGTATGTCCTTGGGCAACAAGTCTTGCTTTGTTCCTGACAACAATTCCCCTTTCATCTTTCTTGTTTCTGTAGACCCACTTTGTACCAATAGCCCTATGACCTTTAGGCAAGTCTACAAGAACCCATACATTTTGCAGTTTGAACTGTAGGAGTTCTTCTTGCATTGCTTCTACCCATGCAGGATCACTAAGAGCTTTAGAAACTCTCTTTGGTTCTTCTTGAGATAAGAAACAAGCAAATAGACATGTATGTAGGTCCTGGTGAGTCTTTCCTTCATAAATGGCACCAACAAATCCGAGTTTAGAGTAAGAAGTTGTCATCCTTCTTGTTTGAACAGAAGACAACACATCACCAATCACATGATCAATTGGATGATCCTTGTGAATTCTTATATAAGGAGTGGAAGAAACTTCATAAGATGGTGAAATGTTCCCCAATTCAATTTCTTGATCCTCCACTTGTGTGTCTTCAGTTGTAGGAATTGGTCCCATCAAGTCTTCAGGAGTAACAGTATTAACTTCAGGAGCAGCAGTACTAACTTCTCTACTACCAGTATTAACTTGTGGACTGGCAGTATTAACTTGTTGATCATCAATACCATTATCCTAAAAACTGCAATCATTATGAGTCCCATCTTGATCTTGTATTTGTGCATCACCAACAAATTTGAGTGAAGCATCATCAAAGTATGAAGCATCCTTCCATATTGGCATGACAATACAATCTTGATCTTGTTGAGAAGATGTACTGGACTCAGAAACTCCTTGTATACCTGCAAAAACATTAGAAAGACTCCCTGCAACCACTGGCACATAATTCATTGATTGGGTTAGAGAATCAAGATCAAACAGCCACTTTGGACCATTTCCTTCTAACATAGGTTTATTCTCTAAGAACCCAACATGCAAGTTTTCTTGTACTTTCCTGGTTCTAATGTTGTATACCCTAAAAGCTTTGCTACTTAAGGAATACCCAACAAAGAAACCTTCATCACTTTTACCATCAAACTTGCCCAACTTATCTAAGGTATTAAGAATTGTAACATGACATCCAAATGGCTTCATAAAACCTATAGCTGGTTTAATACCCCTAAAGAGTTCATAAGGAGTCTTATTATGAGGCTTGACAACTAAGACCCTATTTTGTACATAGCAAGCAGTAGAAACTGCTTCTGCCCAAAATGTTGTAGGTAACTTAGAATCTGCTAACATTGTTCTAGCAGCCTCAATAAGAGTCCTATTCTTTCTTTCAGCTACACCATTTTGTTGAGGTGTCCTTGCTACACTGTATTCTCTCTTGATACCTTTTTCTCTACAGAACTCATCCATCACATGGTTTTTAAATTCTGTCCCATTGTCACTTCTGATTATTTTAACCTTCTTATCCACTAGATTTTCTATTTCCTTGATAAAGTTTTTAAGGATCTCACTAGTTTCATCCTTAGTTCTTAAAAAGAAAACCCAAGAAAATCTACTATAATCATCAGTTACTACCAAGCAGTATTTTTTATGCATTAAACTACTCACAAAAGTTGGACCAAACAGATCCATATGAAGCATAAATAATGGCTTGGGACAAAAGACCTTGGTCTTACAAGAGGCTCTATGTTGCTTGCCTTTAAGGCAGGCAACACATGTTTGGTCATTCTCAAACCTTTTTAAAGGTAAATCTCTTACAAGATTTTCTTTGACAAGTTTATTAATATTTTTAAAATTGACATGACCAAGCCTCCTATGCCATAACATTGATTCCTCAGATGTAGCCTTTGCAACTAGACAAGTTAAACCATCTTTAGGAACTATGTTTTTCATATCAAAACTGTACATGTTGTTCTGTCTAGGAATTTTAAGGAGTATCTGATTTTCATCAGGCAACTTAAAATTGGGAGATAGAACAAGACATTCAGAGTCAGTAAAAAGAACATAGTTCTTTTTGTCACACATTTGTGAGACACTAAAAAGGTTAAACTTCAACTCTTTGACAAAGTATACATCTTCAAAATCAAGTTTATCTGTTTTGATAGTACCTTTACCAGTGATTCTTCCTCCATTTGCTCCTCCACCAAAAGTAACATAACCTCCATCAAATTCTTTGAAATCTGAAAGGTGAGCTATGTTTCCAGACATGTGCCTTGAGCATCCACTATCCACAAATCCTTTTTCATTTAGTTGGGAATTGCTCTGCACACAAAAACTTATGAAGTTAGTTATCTTTGGGGACCCAAGCCATTACTGACTTGGATCTGCCTCGTGCATCAATGTAATTATATTTGTTAAAGATTAGTGATGCACCATTGGGTTTGATAGGTCTCCAAACCCAACATGCTGAGGGCTTAACAACATTAATCCCTGCCTTTCCCTTACTTATTAACAATTGCCTAACAATATAAAATTAAATATTATTTAAAAAAAAAATTAACATGTTTGTTTACCAGTATTAATATTTTGATTATTAGACCTTTTTGTTAATGCTGTACTCTTGTAAAAGGGCATTTGAACAGTTGATTGTGCTTGAATTTGAAAATGTGTCTTTGGTCTAGCACAAGGAACTGTTGATTTTGGGTGAGCAGTATTATAAGGCCTAAAAGTATTAACAGTCCTAGCAGTATTAAAAGGTCTGGCAGTGTTAACAGACCTAACAGTACTAAGAGAGGCTTTGGCATATTTGACAATTTTTAGGCCAGTCTTCATTAAGACTGCTCTTGGAACCATATGTTTGTAAGCATTAGGACAATTGTATTGAATGTGATCAAAATTACCACAAATAAAGCATGCCTTGTTATTAAAAACAAAGTTACATCCTAATTGATTAGATTTCTGACCATTCCAACTCCTTTTGTTCCCCTAGGTCTCTGTGACCTATACATCTCTGCATACCTAACTGACCTACTACTTGGTTTTACAATTTTAACTGACTCTTTCTTAGTAGCATTAGGTATAGCAGTTAAGAGGCTTTTCATTTTTGACAGTTTTTATGCCAGTCTTCATTAAGACTGCTCTTGGAACCATATGTTTGTAAGCATTAGGACAATTGTATTGAATGTGATCAAAATTACCACAAATAAAGCATGCCTTGTTATTAAAAACAAAGTTACATCCTAATTGATTAGATTTCTGACCATTCCAACTCCTTTGGTTCCCCCTAGGTCTCTGTGACCTATACATCTCTGCATACCTAACTGACCTACTACTTGGTTTTACAATTTTAACTGACTCTTTCTTAGTAGCATTAGGTATAGCAGTTTTCTTTTCTACCTTAGGAATAGGCTCAACTTTTTCCTCATCATCTGACACCCAATCTTCAATAATTGGAGCATCAGAATTCTCTCTATTCTTTTTAGGTTCTTCTACCCTAATATGATTAGCAGGATGGAAAAACTTTTCTTTCCAATCTTTGTCCACCTTAAGTGGAGACATAATTGAGCTAGTTTCAGTAACAGTCTTGGGTTGTTGTGTTAAAGAGTCATCACTATTCTCCTTAGAATTATCTGACTCTCTATCACAAACAGTGGTTGGCTTTAAACTTGAATCCCTAGTACCATACTCATTTACCCCAGGCTATTGGAATTCCTCAAGACCTGAATAAGATAAAGTCCTAAATGTGTTTGGTCCTGTGAGAATCACGGGATAAGAAAAAAAAGGGTGAGGGGACACATTATAACCAAAACCCCTTTTTTCTCTTGTCAGTTACCTGACTTGCTAACAAATCATCTAAGTCTTTAGATGATTTTTCAAACTTTGCTAACTTAAATTCAAATCCCTCCTTTTCTTCCTTAACTTTTTCAAGTTCAGTCTTAACTAATCCCATTAGATAATCCTTATGACCTACACTTCTTTTCAACAAAGCAATCTCTTCAAAAAAAGCACTTCAGATCCTTTAAAATTATCTACTTGTCTTCTAATATTGACAGACCTCTTTATATGTAGCTGCTTTAAAACCATATCATCTAATTTTGCAATAAATTATCATACTATTTTTTTAAAGCTTCAATAATTTTGCAAACAAGTTTTAGAACAAGATTTATCATTTGATACCTCAGAATCTGTGTATGCCATGAGAGCCATGTTTGCTTGAATTTCATCCTCTGCCATGTCACTCCAATCAAATCCAGCACCATCTATAGCACACATTGCCTTTTCAGAAGCATCTTCAATCCTAACTGCCTTTGATGAGCTTCCTTGGTTCCAATTCCTGTTGTCTTTACTTCTTGGTGCTCTACATTCTCTGGCAAAATGTCCCATTTTATGACAGTTGAAACATTCTACCTTAGATTTATCATATCCAGCAGTACTACTTCCATCAATGATGATCTTCCTTCCAGTTCTCTGATAGAACTTTCTTGCCCTCATGCTCAGCAGTGCCATATTCCACTTTAGATCCATTTCTTCCAAATCATCATCATGAATTTGCTCAAGATCTTCATGAACTAGTTGAGACCCTTGTGGTTGAGTGGACAAAAAGGCATAAACTGTGGCATCACTAAAACTAGCAGTACTAGTTTCAGTACTAGCAGTATTAACCTTGGTGTTGCCAGTACTAACTCCAGTGTTAACAGTATTAATAGTATTAGTACTGCTTGGACTGGAAGTGGTTAGAAATGCCAAGTTCTTATCATCATTATTAGCAGCAACAGTTCTCTTAACCTTTTGTTCAACAATTTTAAAATTGTTGTACAAATCATCCAAACCCATAGTTTCAAAGTCGGGTTTGTTCATCCAGACTACCACATGTGTATCCCATTCAGAAGGTAAGCTTCTCAAAAACTTAACATTTAGATCCTCTGGAGGAGTATCTACACCAAGAATTGCTAATCTACTAACAAGCTTTTGAAGCCTGTTAAAGATAGAGTCCAAAGATTCTGAGCTTGTAGCATTAAAGTTTTCATACTGTTGCTTCAGTAAGGCCTTTTGTGTCTTCTTTGTTGCATCATTTCCTCCAAAGCGAGCTTTAATAGCTATAAACATAGATTGAGCATCAGCATACTGGTTAAAGGTAAGCTGATGTTCATTTGGGAGTGCCATGAGGAGAAGACTTCTGGCTTTGACATCATTCTTCTTGCAAATCTTTTCTTCAGTAGTAGAGGGCACAGTCATCTTCAATGCTGTTGATGGACCCAGATTCTGGAACTTAACAGGAATAGGCACCCACGAATTTCCATTTTCTATTACCTCCCATAATGCATAGTCTTGGATCTGAAAGTACTGCTTGATTCTGATTTCCCACATCTCATACTCTCCTAGTTTGAGAATGGGAAGCTTTGCCAACGCATTGTTCTGAGAATTTTCTAACTCCATTTTCCCTAGATCAAAGTTTCTCAAAGCACAGGCTCTGATACCACTTGTTGATCCCACGCCTTGATCGATTCTTTATGATATAAAGAGTTTGTTACCTTGGAAGAATCCAAAATAACAAAGATTGAGACTTTGTATGTATACCAAAGTGTATGCGGAATCTACACTTTGATACTCTAGAGAAGTTTATTAACGGAACAGTAATGACCACAAACAAACAATGAACACAAAACTCATTGCTTCAATATTATTAAATAATACGAGTACTCTTGAAGTACTGGGGTTACAAACCTTGAAGCTATTATAAATTTTCTCTAAATGTATCTCTCAAAGTTCTGATTTACACTACACTTGGGATCTCCTTTTATAGAAATACAAGGAGCCCTTTACAAAGATATCAGCCTATCATTTAGGTTCAGTTACAATTCAAAATATAAATATCCGAAATACTCTCCATGCATTCTTATCTTCAGTTCATCAGCTTTGACCATGTAGCAGTACTAACTCCTTCTACTAGCTGTATTAAGTAACCTTGGCAGTACTAATTTTGTACTGGCAGTACTAACTTCTTTAGTACTGTTGGCAGTATTAAGTTATATGAAGATTTATTCCTAACACGGTTTACCACTTTGATAGTTCTAAAAGATTAAATGTGTGTCTAAATTTTTGTAAAATATATTAATACAAATATAGATATGCATAACTATATTCATTTGAACTTAGTAAAAATTAAGTGTTTATTATAAAGTTTACAACTATAAATTTGTATCATTGTAAGTTTGTAACATCTATTTTAATACTAAAACTTAATGTGTCATTAATTTACATTATAATGTAATTAGTGTACTGAATTATTTAAGACTTTCTTTCATAGTAATGTTCATTGTCTTAGAAATTTTAAAAATTCCTTATAAAGAAAGTCCTAAATGCATAGAGTATAAAGTATAGGTAATCTTTATATTCTAATATCTAAACATGTCCATTTATTAAGCCCTTAATCCCTTATCAAGAATATTGATATCATTTTTACGTACACAAGAGATGAAGTGTCTTCTAGAAACAAGATATTAATATATGAAAATGGTGTCTAAAGTTACATAGTGTTGTTGTAGGTTTTATACGTTGTCTTGGTACCACTTAGTCGTCTTTTGTGTGAGATACATTTCTATATTTGAATTGAATGAAAAATCTGTTTTATACTTAATATTAACTCTTAGGACAAATGCAAAGATATGATTAAAAGAGGAATAAGGCTGGAGTTAAGATATTTTAAACACTATTTACATTTAAAAATATCTTTGGCAAAACTAACAATGTATAAAATTCATTATGTTGTCCAACTCCTGTTATTGTGTTCCATATAAATCAACATGCTTATGGATTTTCGCAACAAAAACAAGTTTATGAAAACCAAAAACCACAATATGTTTGACTATTTGTTTGATAACACGTATGTTTCATTTGTATGAACTTTTTGTTTTCCGTTGGGTATACTTCTGTGTTTCTTTCTAACCGCTAACCGCTAATTGCATAATACATACGTCACTATCTTTATAAAGATTTTTTTTAAAATACCCGTGAATTTCACAGGTCTTTTAGCTAGTGCAAGTAGAAATGAGACATACCCTAAACATTAGGGCATTTGTCAACCTAATAACCATTTCACTATACACACGCCTATCTGTAACCATTTGCAGCTACCAATAAGACTTTTTCTCTTCTTTACAAAAATCAAACGCCACCTACCCTTATCTCATATGAAACTACAGATCCAACTCTCACATTCAATCACAAGTACTCTTTAATCCTTATATCTCCCATCAAAATAATACGTACCTTAATCTCCTCCTTTTCGTTGATTAATCAAGACGAAGGAACCTTGAATCTTTATAATCGTTCAGCTTAAACTAACCGAGCACCCTCAAGCACGAATCTATTTTCAGTCTTCAAGATCTTTAAGCAAGATCTCGGGTAGGTTTTCTAATTTTTAGGTTTGTGTGTCTTCTAATCGAAACAAAGAAAGATTATAACATAATTGTTATTAGTCTTGCTTTATTTTCGTATATAAAAGAGAAAGCTATGCTTTTTGATAGATCTATGATGGGGTTTTGTTCAAACAATTAAGATCTACATAAACAATGAACAATCTGAGATCATTTTTTGTATTCGAGTGATGATACAAGTATTATTGTTTGTTGGAGGATGGGATTAGGATAGTTATTGGATTTGTTGTTGGTTGAAATGGTTGTGTTAATGAGTCAGTTCTTCTCCTTTCTGTTTTGTTTTCGTTTTTGACCTGGCTGTGTTGACTCGGTAATTACCGAGTTAACTCACTGAGTTGACTCATTATGTGGTTAAACCGCGAGGCTTAAACTGCCTGACTGGGATGGTCAAACCGCGTGACAAATCGCGTGAGTTTTAAGGACAAATCGCGTTATTTGAAAAGACAAACAGTGTGATTTGACAAACTCAAACAGTGTACCTGTAAGAACAAATCGCATAACCGAAAGGGGTATCAAACCACTTGTTCATAATGAACTAGACAAATCGCGTGATTCAACTTGACAAACCGTGTACTAAAATCTGTATTCGGCCTGATTCAAACCTTAAATTGCGTGTACTACTCAAGTTAAACCGCCTGTACTAGCCGTCCTTTTTCCTTGTTTTTCGAAAAGCTTAAACCGACTGTCCTATTCTCTTGTTAAACACAAAAGAAGGCCGAAATAAGTATTTTTAATAGAGAATAAAAGGTGTGTTTGTTTCATTAAGATGTTTTGGGTCTGAATCTGACTACCACATCTTAGTGGCAAGAGGCGGTCAAAGTCTGAATTTGAATGAAATAATGTTGTTTGTTTTTCATAATTATCCGAATGATTTTAATTATTTATTTTAAGTATATATTAAACCATAATAATACGCTAAGCAAGTAACTTAAATGTATTTTTTTAAATGAATATCTGAGTAAATAATTCACAAACTCTCTCAACTTTTAAGCAAACGAACCTAAATTTTTTAGCCTAATAAGATTTTGTCCTACTCGTAATGCAGTGTAATAATACACCAACCAAAATCAATATAAGAGTGATAAGTATGTACTATGTAGCCCAAAATCTTCGTTTGGCCCAAATTTATGAGTTATAAATTAATCCTAACTTTAATTTGCTTCTAGTATGATCCGGCCCATAATATAAACCTCATATAACCCTAAACAACTTTCCCTGAACCCTAATAGTTCTCACACTTTATACGCCTCCTACTTAATTTTTCTCTCAAACAAAACACTAGCAAACCTTTTAACACAAACACAAGATATAATTTTCTTTGATCTTGGTATTAGAACACAGGAACTAAAGATCAAATACCCCTTTATCTCAACGCATGACAAACAAAAAAAACACTTATGTAGTGTTTTGTATAATATCAGCTTATATCTTTTTTGGGTCTCGCGTAAGTTGTATTTTTCGTTGTTTGTTAAAGATCGATGATGGTCCTATATACATTTTTTTATTTGTTTTATCTTTTTACAAAACACAAACAAAATCTAGTCTCAAACTTGAGAGGTGGTTGAAGAATTGACATGATTAAGAGCTAGTAAGACCAAATCGCCAACTCGACTCGATAAGACATATACATATGACCATGCGTCTGATTGAAGAAAAAAAAACTAACAACCTTCTTGTCTGACCGCATTTGACTGAGTAAGAGTTAGAGGTGGTTCAGACGTTTTTGTAAAAAACAAACACAACCTAAGCCTCAATAATAAGCCACAAACAAAAATCATCCTTGTTTTTCTTAAGTTAAACCGCAGTTTTTCTTTATACCCCAAAAGAAAACATTACAAATCCAAAAAAACTCAGATATCTAGACTAGAAAAATATAGGACTGTTTGGATATAAAAATACATACGGGACAAATACAAACACGGATCTACCATTAAAAATGACAAAAGCGACATAAATCGAGACACAAAAACGTGACATATTTGAAACACGGGACCACAAAAAATCAATACCAAATGTAAGATCTAGATAATCATATATCCGGAGGTCGGGGAGACTCAAAGATGGAGATAGCCATTTAGAGAGAGAAAGATAAATGTATAAATGATTATGAAAGTTACAAGAGTCTCACCCTTCCATGGAAGCCATAGAGGGGTATTTATAGCCCATATGCCTTACAAGTATACAAGAAATCCTATACTAGTCCCTACGCATGTAGCTATGATAAACTATGGTAATTTCGTAAATGTCGTCACATAAATGAATTCCTAACACATACACTTTTCGATAGCTAAAACGCACTGAGTGTAACCTAATCTAATATCTTGCAGAGTGTGGTTGGGCGTTAGTGGTTGCACTTGTTGGGTTGGGGGTATACTAGTCCCTAGCGCATGTAGCTATGATAAGTACTTTGGTATTTGTAAATGTCGTCACATGAAATGAATTTCCTAAACTTGACACTTTTCGTAGCTAAAAGCACTGTGTACTTATCTGACCTTATATGCTTAAGACACAAGTGCCTAATGCATTACTACATTACAACAACTGCATCAAGCACACAAACATACACACATACACTTTTCGACAACCAAAACACACTGCGCATAACATAATCTAACCTTATATGCCAAACACAAGTGCCTACTGCATTATTCCATTACATCAACTGCATCAGGAAAAGAAACACGCATACACTTTTCAGTCAGATTCAAGTGCATTACTTCATTACATCAACTAAAAACCTAGTTCATCTTAGTCCAGATTCAAGTGCATCACACATACAACAAATCTTACAGTCACATTTATAGATATAAAACAACCCACAGTTAGCCTATTTTATCCTTATACGCGACAATTGAAAACTTACTGGTTCTTAGTTCAAATTCCAGTGCATCTTACATACAACCAAGCGTACAAACACAAACCGATGCATTAACAAAACTAGAGTTCAAAAACTAAGACTTGCTGCATCTACATTTCAAAACAACTGCATCATATTGTAAATTTAGTGCATCATAGTTATAAAGTCTTATTGAGAAATTTTATAAAACACCTTGTATGCAACTTTTCTAAACACGTTTTGTATCTATTGTTCTGCATTTTGTTCTAGATCTAGAAGAAAACATGATGTAGTTTGAATCAAACTCTAAATATAACATACTTAGATCAATAAAAACATAAAAACCAAACATTAAGTGCCTGAATTATGATCTTACTTTCTTTAACTCTTAACAAAATTAGAGTTTAAAAAACGAGGCCATCAAATATTTGGTATATTCGTCTTCCCCATCGTTCTCGATATATTGTGGTTGATGCAGTAAAGATTTCGATTTTAAGTTTGTGATAACGATTCGAATCAACGATTTCTAGTTTGTGATAGATTAACGATTGTGATTTGTGATAACGGTTTGATGATTCAACGGTATGATGCAGCAAATATAAAAGGTTTTGGTTAATTTCTAGAGAAAAAATGTGTGTGAATTATGTAACAACCCGAGTTTCTGGTCAACGTTTATCCCGAGCTAAGATAATTATTTTTGCTACGTAAATAATTATAGTCGTTTATGCTATATAAGGTTTGATAAGAATTTCCTTCTATAGGGTAATTTCATGCTGTGATTGAATTTCTATTTGTTTTTAGCGTCTAAGAAAGTCAGAAAAAATATTATTTTGTTGCTCCGAGAGCGTAAATATGTTATTTTACATTTTATGGCGTTTCTCAGAGTTTTTATAAAAACGTGTTTAAAGGTCGTGTTTTACGAGGTTTAACGATTTTTTAAACGTTTTAAAGTAAAAATTAGTTGGACGGATTTAAAATATTTATAAACGTGGTGTGACCTGAGTCTTTGGCCGATTTTACATAAAAGAAATAACACTTTGTATTAGTTTTAAAAGAGATTGAGAATTAAGGGACCTAAATTGCCAAAATGCCAAAGTTTCTTTCTATAAATAGGAGTATACACACACATAATTTCTTTTTTTACAAAATTTTCACTCACTTTGTCCTCTCCTCCCTCTCTTCGACAGGATACCACCCACAAACACCCCATTTCTGATCGATTTACCAACATGCAATTAAATCCAATTATACCATCTTAATCCTTGTTTCAAGAGCTACAAATCCCACTATAGAAAACCCACATGCATTAAGTTTTAAAGTAGTTAGATTTTTGGTTCGTTCTTGAAGATTTCGAGTATAAGGGTGTGTTTATCTTTGCTAGACTAGTGTTTTGAGCAATTGGTTGTATTGAAAAAGGTTCAGTTTGTTTGGTTTGGTGTCTCGTCCGTACGGCCCAACAAAGGGGGAAACAAAATCGAGTTTTGTTATTGCTTTGTGAGTATTCTAGTTATGTTTTTGTGTCGATTAATTTGATGTTATTGCATGTATATGATTATTGCTAGATGATTCAAGTGCGGAAAATATTAAAAGCGTGTTTTGTTATTGACTAAGGTTTGATGGTTTTGGTATAATTATATAGACTAGTTAAGCGTATTTTGATAGTCAAATTATGTCAAAATATCGTTTTCATGGGTTTTAGGTTGACCATGTTTGACCAGAAAGTTTGACTTGACCGTATAGAGTCGAGAAATTTTTGAAAGTTATTTTTGATAATGTTAAATAACAGTGTTCGCCCTAAGCTACGTTTCGCTAGGTGGATCGTCACATAACTCTTAGGGCCCGTTTGGTTTGTTGCTCGGAATCACAATGACTATGAATTTAATAGATTAGTGGAATGTGAATGAGTTTACACAAAAATGTATAAGTTTATATAACAATGTATTTTATTCATTTAAATTTGAATTCAATATATTATTTTAGTTTGATAGAAGAGAGAGACAGACAAGAATTAAGTAGGGCCCGTTAAAAAGGTATTAATATAGTAAAACCTAGCCTTCCCATCATGAATGAATTTTAAAGGTATCATACTAGTGGTATGACTTTCAAGAGCTCACCAAACAGTTTATATCACTTTGACTCCCGTTTCTTAATTTCGACCCCCACTAACCAAACGGGCCCTTAATAACGAACGTTTTACGGCCGAGTCAAGTTTGGGTAATTTTGGGGTAAAAAGTCAACTACGAAGTTTGACTTTTGAAAGTCAAACTTGCGTAAACTTTTGAATAAAGTCTATAATGAGCAAGGGTTCGTAATGTTAGTTAATTTGTAACGAAATATGAAGTTCGGATTATATTATCCTTACTTTCGGTAACTTTCTAAAAATGGAAACTTTATGGAAGAGTAAAACCCAAATCTATATAGACAATTATAAATTCTAGTATTCAAACAAAACGACACTTACATGTATGTACCTCAATTTTATATCAGCATTAGCTGAAACATTTTACTATCACTGGTCATGGCACATAGGCTGGCCATATGTACACTAATGGCAGTTGCATTAATTGCTGCAATATACAAAGATTAGTTAAAACCAAAGGAAGCTACATGTTTGTACACCACTTTACGCCCGGTATGAGGTAATTCAGTTATTGCATCCTCAGCCACCGAAGAGCTCCCCTCTGTTGACGTCGTGGGAGTAACAACACCAAGTGGGAATGTTGCATTTAAGCTTCGCAACTTGTTGCTATAAGATGAATGATGAGCACGAAGTTTCCCACTATAGAATTTAGGTTATCATTGATAGGTGAACATGTAGCAGAAAAACTAATTAAACTCGAAACCGCAAAAACACGTGAATAAGTTAAAACGTTCAACCAAAGGTATACTTACATATGTAGACAGCAGCTTAGGCATTAGCAGTAGCTGAACCATACGGCGTATTAGCAGCGGATACACATGACGTTTGGCTATATATCGTCTATCCATAGCCTTTACACATGCAAAAGCTCCAATATCAGGAGTTGTTAGAAGCCGTCTTAGGTCATTAATCCGTAGTACATATTCTCAATGCAAAAACAATAAAGGATTTTTAGTATTGGGTTACCAAAAAATAGGTCGATTTTGGTTATATATATGCCACAACAGCTCCCCGCCTTGGTTATATATAATAAATGGATGGCTGAACTTTGTATTTCCAAAAATAAGTAAACGTATCAAATTGATAATACAATTATACGTGAAACCATAACAATATCTCTTCGAAAAATCTTAAGCATAGATTAGCACTAAAATATTTTGTCTCCGTCAATTTTTAAAAATCCATGACTCGTTAGATAAATTTCAATAGCGTACTTAAACAAAGATCAAACAAATATAAAATTCATACATATGAAGCAAGAAGTATGGACACTCATAATTGCACTTCAATATCCATCACTCATTTGCTTGCGGCTCTTCATAAAAGTCGTCTGTTCTAGTGATCGAGTAAAAGTAGGTTTTCATATAGAAATAACACAGTTCATCATTAGGGTTTTGAGAAAAAGAGGCGTGTTGTTTCATACAGTGTGTTAAGATTTATTAAACGTAGTTGCAACATTTTTTTATACATATCTTATGAAAATCAATTCCAAAATTATCTAAAAAGATAATTATATGAGATTAGAAGTAATTATTTTTGTATTTCTTTCTTGCATGAGCTTATATATTTTAAGTTGCAAGATATAAACCAAAAAAACCACATAGTCTAGTGGTTATGTGGTTTGTTAATATCACAAAGGAGTCAGGTTCAAATCTTGTAAATGACAAAATTTTTAAAATTCCAAAATTTCTAGATATAAAAAACGCATTTAAATAAAATTCTAAAATATTTTATGTATTAATCAAATTCGAAAATTCTAAATTTGTAAAATAATTCATGCATTACTTACAAAATTTCTAAAATAAAAATTGATGACATGGATTGAAGGATGACTGGGCATTATGACATGGCAATGGGATGCCAAGTGGAATAATATGTGTCATTCCTCTTCTTATATATATATATATATATATATATATATATATATATATATATATATGCAAGTTTGTATTATATGAATTAATATACTTTTAGTCACGTACCGCTATATATGTATTATATAGGTCGCGGTTAAGACGTGAAGCTATTTGCGCTTGTTGATTTGATTGATTTGGATCTTTTGCTTAAGGTGAGTTCATAGCCTCGCATTTAAATCTTTTAATTGTTTTTAAACCCGCGAGGGGGATGCATGTTTGTTTTATAAAATCGAACACATATGATTTTATGGTATGCTGGACCCGATTACGAGATTGTTTCCGCATAAGTAGCTATTGTCGAAGTCCCTTATTTCATGAACCGTTAATTACCTTGCGAGGTGAACGCTAATGCATTAAATAGATCTATTGGGTTTGACAACCCTGTCTGGGGTTTGAATCCTTGTGACCACCCTGTCAAACGGACATTTTGTATTTAGAAAGTAGTAGGTATATGACAATAATACCTTGTTTTGGGGCACACTAACATATGAAATGCCATATGTATTGTTAACGTTTGGTGTCATGAGCTTATTGCGTGAAAGAAAAGAAGTTGCTATACATTGCATTCGTTGCTTTGTTTTCCCGAGAACTAATTATGTGTTCAAAGATTATTGCTTATTAATTATTTTAAACTCTATGAATTTCACTCAACATTGTTGTTGACGTTTTAAACATGTTTTATCCCAGGTAACCAAGGGTGAAGGCAACGATGGCGTGGAGGTGTCGTGCGTGTGATGGATTTGTGGAAAGACTACTTGTGTGTTCTGGTCTTTCAAAAATAATGTCTTAAGTTGTGTTAAAATATGTCTTTTATTTGAAACAATTGTCTTTAAAATGATGTAATAGACGGTGGTTGCGATTCTGTAGGGACCTAACGCATTTTAACTCTGATTAATTATGGAACACATGTTTGTTAAACGTCACTTTTAGGTCGTTTTCTATTGTCTTGGTGAATGGTGCTATTTTGTAACATCCAAATTGCTATTTCCGTTGCGCAATCCAATTTACGTTGGGTGGGGTGTTACAGAGTGGTATTAAGAGCCTAAGGTTATAGAGAACTAGGTCGAGTCTTTTTAAAAACCTAAACTATAACGCTTTTACACGCACGCCAAGACTCCTCGTTGCCATTAGTTACTGTAGAAACTAGAAGGGGGGGGGGGGTTGAATAGTTTTACCGGTTAATTTGCGTTTTAAAAATTTGCTTATGAAATAGTTTGATTCGAGATGTATGTCAATCAACCAACAATATGAATCACAACAAAACTATCTAATAATGCAAGTAATAAGTAAAGAGATAAAGAAAGAAACGATCAAACCAAGACACCGAGATTTATAGTGGTTCGGCAATGAAGCACCTCTTCGTTCCTACTCCACTCCCCGAGCACTCCACTCGAGATTTCACTATGTCAACAAGCTCCCTTTAGGCGGAGAAAACCGTTTACACGTCGGCCTTGACTTTCTTTTCGACATATGCTAGATGTCGAGTCTATCTTAGCTAGAACTATCTAAGAACTTCACTTAGTCTTCAAACACTCAAAAAAAAACCCCCCAAGATATTACACTCTTGGATTGACACATAATCCAAATCACACCAATATACAATCTACACACTTGGATCTACACTTGATCCAATTAATACAACAACACAAAATAAATCTAATGAATGTTTGTGATCTTGAAGAAGAGAAGAGAGAAAGATCACTTGATAACAATTCGTATGTAGAAGAATACGATTGTTCTTCTCTTGCACTTGATTAGAAGGTGAAGAAGGGAGGAAGAAAGAATTAATCACTTAAAACAAAATCAAGGTATGTTAGTGATCAAGATATGTGTTTTAGAAAGAAAGGAAGAAGAGAGAAAACTAGATCTGATAGAATTTTTTGCAAGAGGAAGTCTGATTTTGAAATGGGTGGCCCAATATTTATAGGGGACAAAAAAGTAGCCGTTGCTGGTGGCGGTCCCGGCGGCCCCTTATATATAAGGGGGCCGCCACTAGACTCCGCTCCCTTTTTTGTCCTTTTGTGGTGAAGGTTGTATCTGTTATGGAACCTTCCATTTTGGGGGGAAAATTTTGATATGCTATTTTATGTTTTTAATAAAACATTTCTTTTAATTAATAAATAATTTGTTTTTATATTTTTATAAAAACATTTTTGTGGAAGTATAAGATTTAAGAAAAAAATGTTATTTTCTTGATCACTATATGTTTAATGATTTGTTTATCCATACCTTAGTGATTAATCATAGAAATAGAATTTTATGATTATTAATTTGTAAACGTTTAATTTTATCGTAAAACGTTTTCCATTTTGTTATTGATCTCAAAAAAACATTGAGAGGTCGAAAATTTTAAATACACGTTTGTTTGGATCCATTGTATTATGTATGTAAACAAGCTATCCCTTTTTGATGATGACAAAAATATAAAACTCGTTAGTTGCTGTGTATAAATATGGCGCAAAAGTTGCTGCTAAGCATTATATGAGTTTAATTCTACTTCTCCCCTTTTTTGTCAAATCCAAAAAGGTTGATCGTCGAGTTGAGTAGAGAGAAAGAAGGTGACGATTAAAGACTCCCCCTTGATGTAAGCTCCCCCCGTTGTTCGAAGGGGCAACAGGGATATCGTCTTACGATAATTTGTTTGCTACCAAACAAAAATAGAGGTTCAAGAGCAAAAACTCATAGCATGCTCCAAGAACTATCTAGATTAGAGGATTCAATCCACACATTTTAGAAGCATAAATAAAGTTTTATTCAAATGCATAAATGAAACATGATATAGTATACAGAAGACATTTATGAGGAATACAAGCATACACAATCATAAAGATACAATCATAACATAACATATTGGGTCATCTAATGAGAGTAGACTATTAGATGATTCTTGACTTCAAAGGATGTGATACCCAAAAGGTAGGGAACGATTATTAAAGTAAATTAATCACAAGTGAGTGATTAATTGAAGAGTGAGAATGAGGAGGATGGTGACTCATTTTGGTGATGAATTTGTGATTGGGGTATGAGACAGGTGATGAGGAATTGAATGAAGTTAATTTCATTCCTTAATGAGTGCAAGTGGTTTGTGGTGTACCTACAACAATGACAAAAACTAGCATGGATATCCTTGTGTTGCATTAGTAGAGGTTGATACTGGATTTGCGGAGAGGATGGTTTGGGTGTTTGAGAATCAATGAGTGTGGAGATGGTGTGGAGTTGATCGATGATTCGATCTCTTTGTGGGTAGTTCATGGGTGGTGAAATAGAGTGAGTGGTGTTTCTTGATGGTGGTGGTGGTGGTGAGTCATTGTGACAAGTGGGTGATGGCTTAGATAAAGGTGTCTTTCGTTTCCAAACTTGACGAACCGACATCCTTGGTTTTCTAGATAGGTTAGGATGGTGATGGTGGTTTGAGTAAGACATTAGTGTGAAGGAGGATAGTATGAGGAAGATAGTGAGGATGAGAAAGATGAAAAGAGATGAGAGTTTAAATAATGAAAGAGATTGCAAAGCATGGTGTTGGAGATGAAGATTAGAAAAGTTGTGTGTTCAAAGAAGGAAATTCCAGCAATGTCTAAGAGTAGGTAGGTTAAAGATACAGAAAAAGAGAAAATTTTAAATTGCTGCTCTCTCCTGTGGGCGGTCCCATAATGTTGGGCGATCCCTGATTGATAAGGAGGCCGCCTGATATATAAAGGGGCCATTTTCTGGAGGGAGCAAAATTTTCCCAGTTTTTTCCTTTGGAGATATCACATCTTATAATGGCCAAGAATCAAAGGAATCTAAGCAAATATTGCAATTATCATTTATCCTAAGCATGCACTTTTAGTAATTATCATAAGAGCATAATCATAATACATTTTATTTCTTATGTTAAGAGCATAATTATAATAGTAGCAAAATGATTCCATATGGTATTGGAGTATTAGTTTGATATTTGATACTTTCGATTCTTTTAATTAGAAAGTATGCAAAATTGAATGGAGTGCCAGTTAAGATACAATACATCATGTGACATGATGATGCAAGAAGAAAGGGTGAGTTATTTTGAGTACCAAAAGCATTTTCTTGAATGATTTCATTCCAAGATCTTAGTTCAATACGAAGTTCTTCTTTGAGAATTTTGTTTGGAAAGATGGTTTGTCCAGATATTGTTAGGGATTGAATTATTGCTTTTGGAGTTGGGATATTAGTTTTAAAGGGTGGGAAAGAGTTTAGATTCATTCTCAAAGAGTCAAGAGATGAGTCTTCGGAGTAAGAACATTGACCTTGAGATAGAATGGAGAGAATTGAGGCGAATGATTCAAATGAGTATCTAAAGACTCCTTTCAATGCCGAAAATTTGACATAGGTGTTTTGATTGTTTTCATGGATTATTTCCATGGATGAGACAAATTCAAGTAGAAATCTAGGATAAATGACCTCATGTAGCTTATATATTTTGGTGAGGTTAATGATTTCAAACATTGTTTTAATTTTGTCGTATTTGGTTGATTCGG
>BQNB010008870.1:0-63983 GCA_026074375.1 Tanacetum coccineum
ATGTATGACTTTTATTAAAACAAGACTTTGCGTATTCTGTGTGAATACATAAGGTGCATGAATATAGTGTTAGGTATGTGGGATCCTGTTCTTTCCCCTCACCTGTCTAAGTCCCCCTTTGGGTCGTTGTTCAGATCCTAATTTATACGTACTTGTTGCGCTCCGTTGTTCTGGAGTGTAAATATTATGGATAGCGTTATTAGAGGTCGGCCAACCTCTCGGTTCCATTGTTCAGACATGTGCATAATATTTATATATAGGGGCAGTCGTTCGTTTGTGCTTTGACATTATATATATTGCGTGTGCATTTTACTGGAACATTTTACTTTAATATTAACCAAATGGCTTTTAACATTTAGACTTTATATTATTGGGCATATATATGTATTATGGAATTGTGTGTAAATTTATATGATAAAAGTCTTGTATGGGCGGGACTTGTGTTGGGATAAATTCAAATCTATCCGTTTAGGTTCTAAGACGAAAGAGGTGTTGGAAGGCGTGTTTTACGTTTCTTGGTGGAGCCTTTGGAACTTCAGGAACCAATTCCTTTTTGCGTCTCCTATTCCCCGAAAGGATGCTATTTTCGACAATATTGTTTTATGCTCTTTTTATTGGTGTGTAGCTAGATGTAATAGAACTTTGAATTGGGTTAGTTGGCTTCAACACCCTTTTTTGATTCCTTTGTAATTTTCTAGCTCATTGCTAGTGGTTCTAATAAAGTCGCCGTTCAAAAAAAAAGAGTGATCAAAGTTATATAATTTTTTAAGCATGAAGAGTATTTTCTGAACATATTTTAACTTTGTCTAAATACATATATACTTCATTGAAGCTTAGGAAAGGAGCAAGTTTTTGTGCCAGCAATGTAATTTGTGAAAAACATTTTTTTTTCTAAGATGTTAATTAAGCGTTTTAATGTCATAAAAGATATTATGAGCAAATCAAATTGAGTGATATGCCTCGCATGGATTCATAATAAGGGGGTGTTTGGTTCGCTGTAATCTGGCGTAATTGGAGGGAATTGTAATTCAGATTACATTACGTAGGCTGTTAGGTTCGCATAATAGACGGAATTGTAATTCAGATTACATTACGTAGGCTGTTTGGTTTGCGATGTAATTCGGTGATTACAATTACATCAAATGAGTGAATTCAGATTACATAGGAAGTTGGATGGAAAATTTTGAATTACGTTGTAATTCAGAATTTTATACTTTATTTCAGTATTTATAGATTATTATTATTATTATTATTATTATTATTATTATATAAATTATATAAATTTTAAAATAAAGATAATAATATTATTTATTATTAATATTATTATTAATATTATTTATTAATATGATAATAATAATTATTGTTATTATTATCATTATTTATTAATATTATATATTATTATTACTTTATTAATGTTATTATTATTAATTATTAATTATTTATTATTATTATTATTGTTGTTGTTGTTGTTATTATTATTATTATTATTATTTTATTGTTGTTTTTTAATATTATTTTTTTATTATTATTGTTATTTTTTATAAATATTATTATTATTATTATTATTATTATTATTATTGTTTTTAACATTATTTATTATTATTATTTTTTCTTATAAATATTATTATAATTATTTTATATATTATTATATTATTTTATTTATTATTATATTATTATAGTTATTATTATATTAATTTTTTAAGTTTTATAAAAAAATGAATTTGAATTACATTACGTTGCGAGTCAACAAACACATCGACAGATTTCATCAATTACAACACATTACAATTACAACACAACACAGTCCAAATCTTTGAATTACAATTCCTTTTGAAGATTACAATTCCTTCAAAAACATTATGTGAACCAAACGCCCCCTAAGAGTATAAGACTAAGAGTAATTCGATTAAACGAGGTGATCAAACCAGACTGCCACATTAGCGCCATCTCAGTTTTCTCTCTTTTAAATCAAACACTGACCAAACCTCCGTAATTCGATCGGACAGGTGACCACCATATTTCCAGCTATATAAGATATTTAGAGAGGAGAGGACCATTAAATTTTGGCTTCTTTTCTTTCAATTTGTTCGGTCACATAGCAGCCCAAACAAATGAAAAAGTTGGGTGGGTTTGGTCGATCAAAAAGCTAAATGGTGGGAGGTTTGATCGGGTCTTGTGAAGACCAACCAAATGAAAAAGTCGGATTACTCTTAGTCTAATAGCGTTATGCATCACCTTTTTTAGTTTTACTTATAACTATTTTACTGCAATTAGTTTTGAGACAATCTAAAAGATCATAAAAAGACAAGGATAACCTAATATACCAAAGAGTGAAAGAGTTATTTTAAAATGAGTAGGGATCCGATAAGAAGCAAAACTATAATGAGAAGAATAAAAAAGATTTTTAGCCACACATTTCAAATATGAGGGAGAATTTTAAGGGGAGATGCATCCACTTTTGTAGGTGCATTTGAAATGTGTGGTTGTGGTTTTTTCTCATCATTCTTATTTTAATTCTTCTTCTTCTTATTTGATTCTAACTCCGTTAAAATAACAAAAGGTCACATAAATATATTTAGGCTTCTTTTGCCAATACTTCTAATGTTGATTTAGCTAGATTTAGAAACATTATATAAACTAACAAAAAGAGAGAAAGTCGGGTACATTAAATGATGGCCCAACCCGCACCGACCCGATCCGTGCATTAAATGTTGGCCCAACCCGCATCGACCCGATCCGTTTCTTTATGTATAATACCCGATCCCTATTTAAGTTTAGACATACGTGTCTAACGTATATCTAATATTGACAAGAAAAGACGCACCAAACACATTGCACACCACCGATCCTCTCTCTCTCTAACCGATTCTCTCCCTCTCTCTAAGATACCGATTACACGCGTTGATTTTGTTGTGGGTTGTCACGGTTCTAGGGGTTTCGTTCTTAAATGATATGATGGCATACGCTGGGGTTTTGTTCTTTCCCTCTTTCGGCTTTCCCTCTTTTTGTTAGTTTATATAATATAATGATATGATTACATATCTAATTTTGTTGTGGGGTTGTTACGATTGTCGTTACTTCTGGGGTTAGTAAGTTTTAATTCCAGTTTAAGTTCTGCTGACCAATATTAATTAGGGTTACTAGGGTTAGGGTTTGTGGTTTCTTTTTTGTGATTGTTGGGGTTTCTATGTGTGATACATATTGGATTGTTGTTGTTTTGGGCGTGATACATTAGGGAAAACTTAGTTTTTGTTTATGTACTTTGGAGAGTGTATAGAGTCGAGGTTATCCGCATCTTGGCAGGGCAAATAATTAGATTTGCAGCCATGGCGGGTTGACCCTTCTCTTTAGCTACGGATTCGTGGCTTGGGATTCATAGTAGTTACTTTGGTTGGTGTAGGAACCCGTTTAATACTTCCACTTCATAACCCGAACCACGAAACAAGAAAAGAGAAGAGAGAGAGACGAAATTGAGAGAGAGTAGAGAGAGAGTTGAGAGAAGAAAGAAATATTAGGATAAAGAAAATTAATTTGATATTTTGTAAAAATAAAATAATCTATATATATATTCTAGAATATTTAGTAAATATCTAAATATATCAATATATTACCCTACACATTTAATGTGACGCCGGATATTTAACTAGGACCCGGGCTCGGGTTTTGTCTTTGGGATTAAACCCAAAACATATACATTATAAGATTTATCTATCGACACGATTCCGAATATTTTCTGTTACAAACAATAACTAATTAAGACACGTAGCTCCATCGTAGAGATGACCGAGCTTCCCTGTTCGACTCAATAAATTGAGCTAACAATCTCCCCCTCGTGGAGGTCTTGAACACGGGAACGAACTTCCTTTATGACCTCAATAAAATTAAAGGCTAACAATCTCCCCCGAAGTGATTCATTGATGAACACTCCTTCATAGATCAGTGAGATTGTTTTGTCCGTTTAAGCTCGAAGTGTTCTTGTCTTTGTCTATCGGTTATATGTTGAAGCTTGTTCCTTCATGCGTTGCGATCTTGAATTAAGCCTTTTGTCATTGTCTGTATCGTCTTTGCCATCTGCGATCTTTTGTTTTTGACCAACATTCCTCCATAACTTTTGCATTATCTTGAAAGCTTCAAATCAGACGTTAGCGGAAGTCTATTGACTTTAAATTTTTAGCTTTCTAGATGTGTAGTCTTTGAAGATTGAGCATTTTGAACGGGATTGAGTTGTCCGTCACCTACCGTTTGACCTGCAAGATATGTTAGTGATGGAAACGGAGAAAACTTGATTTGAAAATCATTCTACGTGTCACTCGTTAAAGAGGTTGTTTGTAACACATCGAGAGTGTACATATTTTTATCAAAATTCATCAACCGTCAATTCATTTACTGGACCAAATCGTACTCAGTTGTCACAAGTTTTATTCATATAGAATCTTCTCGCAAGTCACCTACCGCAGTGGCTGTTTGATGATGAACACTGGAAGATTTTCCATTCGTCATTGTGAATACTAAAGATATGACTCTGAATGTTCTGGCAAATTACACAATGATATTTTCGTAGGACTCTGATAACAGCTTGTGAACCTGATGATGTTCAACAAGTTTTTGAAATGGAATGTGTCCCTAACGAGATTTTGATTGATCTCTTTGGCTCTATACTCGATTATGCATTTTGGTGTTATACTCAGGCTGAGTCAGACTGCCACCTATCTCAATATCACCCAATTCTCGTAATGAGAGGTAATAGATAAGCGTTTTAACTCTCCGTGACAAATGAGACAAGTTTCTGCGTTAAGAAACCCAATGCTGGAAGGGTTTTGTGCATTGCCATCACTGGTTCCATGAATGTCGTTTTCAATACCAGACAATCACTCTTGTGAATCTGATAGCATATGTATTGACCGGGTTTTCCTGCCTTTAAGTTTTTGTGGAGTGCTTTCTTTCTTTAGACCCTTTTATCCAGTACATTTCTTTTAATTCTACCAACGCCTTCAATTGCTTACCAAGACGTCATTACTAACACCTTTGTTGTGATTGTTCCAGTGTTAAAAATCTTAGTCGCATTATTCCCATATACATTCATCAACCAATCATACCTAAGGACTGCTATTTCTTAATCTTTGATTATCCTTGGTAATCCTCCGGTTCTGGTTGGATCAAGGATTGATTCTAACCTAACACCCTTATGACTTCAGAATCGTCGCGTGAAATTAGAGGTTGTTGGGTATCAAAGATAGAACCATTAAACCTTTTCAGCACATTAGTCGAATAGATCATATTTTTAAATACATTTTTCTCCCCTAATTTTAAATAATAAACACTTAGTTTTTGAAAGACCTTGAGTATTAAAATTCGTCTTGAATATTTCCGTGGGAGAAAATATTTTCAGCATGAATGGTTTTGGAAACATTTGATAATGTTTTGAATACATAAGAATGGTCGTTGTTGATGTATCCAAAAACAACTTAAAACTTTGTTTTTTCGAAAAAACCCCCCTCAAAAATAGGACCAATTAGAAAAATTGTTTATTTTGAAAACATCGTGAGGGATGTGGAGTGTTGACAACACACTAATTTTGAAAGATTATAATGATCATCCAGAGAAATTCTGAAAAATTGTGGTTTCAACTTTTTGAAAACCAATTTCGAGGACTTCTCTTCAACATAAGGTTAAGCCACGAAACGTACACTATCCTTGTTCTTGAGCTAAAGGATATGAATGTCCTTGTAAGAACAGCTCAAGAACCGAGAACGTTAATTTTCTCGTTGTGAGGAATAGTTATAAACCATCCTTTTATATGAATCCGGGTTATGTACTTATAATTGGCACATAGCCCTTCTAGAAAATTAGAAATGACATGTTTTTGAAACTATTTGCTAACCTCGCCGCTCAAGAACTTATTTACACACCCGTGTCAATGTTAAACGACATTTCTAGCACTAAATGTTATCGATTCCAAGAGACATGTCGAGAAGATTCTTGTTTTGGAAATTTTCTGTTTTTCTGATTTTGTATTTTCTTTTGAAGTTTTATATTTTTGAATTTTGCTTTTCTCAAAAATATGTACATGGTGATGTTTCTGATGATATCAAGCAATCTCATTGATCCAGAACCTCCAGTTCAGCTGGAGCAAACATCTCATACCAAACCATCTGACAAGATACATAAATCGGGTCCGTCAGAAGGGCTTTTCGTAAACTTGTCGCTAAGTGTATTCATTCTGACAAAATATAAATTCAATATACCATTTTCAACCTGTTTTCCTTATGAAATGATACCGATTATGGATTGGGCTTTGTCCATGAGTGTTGTACGGGGTTGCATGATATTGCTATGGCTGACTGAGAGTCGCAGTACAACGGTATTTTGTTGTAGTTGAAGCCATAATCTTGAAGCTGTGTTTCACCACAATACTTGAGCATAACTGTGCAGATAACGCCACATACTCAGCCTCTGCGAAGACATTGCAGTGCAGTTTTGTTTCTTGCACATCCAGCTTACAAGTTTATCACCAAGGAACGTATCCCTACCAAAGTGCTTTTCCGCGGATCAAGGCATCCGGCATGATCACGTCGAAAATGCTGTTAGTTTTCAAGCCAGAATCTATGATAGCCAGAGTCCCATGTTAATGGTACCCTTTATGTATTTAAAGATCTTTTAACTCTTTGAGGTGCTTTTGAGTTGTGGCGTAGGTCTTGATAACGTGCACAAGTAGCATAACTGCTTGCACTGAAGTCTGGTCTACTAGATGTCAAGTACATGAGTGACCCGATTTTTACTACGATAATCAATTGGTCTACGGGTTCTCCACTCAAAGTCTACATCTAATATGGCGGTTTTGTAGCCCAGTGGTGTACCAATGGAGTGACAGTTGTCCATATTAATCTTTTTCATAAAGAATCACTAAAAGCTACTTGGCCTGATTGATATAAATACCTTTTGGGGAACTGGTGGATCTGAAGTCCGAAAAAGATTCATCTCCCCCCCATTATGACATATCAAATCTACTGGCAATAATTTTTCCAATCGTTTGAATATTTAGGATTTTGTGGATCCAAAAATTATGTCATCAACGTAAAATTTGACAAGTAAATCCTCCCCGTATTTTATCGTGAATAAAGTTGGGTCAATTGTACCTTTAGTAAAGCCTTTGGACATCAGGAAGTTGGATATTTTCATCACCAGGCTCTTGGAGCTTGCTTTAATCCATTAAAGCTTTCCTGAGTAAGGGTACTTTTTCTGATGATCTGGATCAAGAACCCTTCCGGCGGAGCTACGAAACCTCTCCTTTCAGTGGACCTTTAAGAAATCTCGTTTGACATCCACTGATAGATTGGAAAAGAACTTGTGTGCTGCGGGGGCAACGAAAATCCGAACTCTTCCAAGCGAGCAACTGGAGCAAATGATTCTTCAAAATCAATACCCTCTTCTTGAGCATATCCTTTAGCAACAAGTCGTGCTTTGTTGCGAATTACAGTCTGATCTTCATCCTTCTTGTTCTTCCATAACCACTTTAGCTTTATTATCATCTTTGCCAAATGGTTTGATCGACTAGAGTTCCCAGACTTTTAGTCTTCGCACTGATGAAGTTCATCTTGCATGCTTCAATCCATGCCGAATCAGCCATTTTTGTGGCTCCTTAATGTTCTTCGGTTCAACCAATACTCACCGTGAGTGCGAACATACACATTATCAGGATCTGTGGCAAGCTGGCGTCTGAGTGTCTTTGAACTGGCATGGATGGATTTCCCTGAACTTGTTATAATGGAGATCTCTGTCCTTCGGAAATCATGACTTTTGTGTTTTTGAAATGAAGGCACATCGGTATTTGCTCACAATGTTGGCGTGAGGGGAAGACTCACCAATTTCTTGTACCCTTGTCAAAAAGGATTGATAATACAGCTTCTTGAAACGATGCATTTCGGTGCTTGATCATTGTTTGTTTTCCTCGCAGACCGTGTGTTGGATTGTAATATCTTCAAGTAAAAGACCTGAAGAAGAAATTCTAACCCCTTTGATGTGACGAAACTGTCTTTTCTGCTGCAGGAAACAACATTTTGACAGTCTTGGGGAAACTCTAGGGAGGGAAGAGTCCAGGAGGTGTGAGAGAGGAAGGGATGGGAGAAGAAGGGCAGGAGATTGAGTTAGAGCCCACGGGGTCAGAGTTGTCATATCTGACGCCTTTTGTCTTGAGGAACGAGGCCTTAAGAGACTTTTTTCAACAAGACATCTCTTGTCGTTGAGGTGGCGAGGTCTTAACTGTTGTGATCAACATCATCTAACATGACGACCCGAGGCTGAACTGCTGTTCAAACATATTTTGACGTGAAGACCGAGGCTTGAACTGTTGCGATCAAACATCATTTCGTGATCATTAGATCAAAATTCCTTGAGCCCTTGTTTCTGCATATCTTTCCTTTTCCGCAACCAACTCTGAGGCTTCTCTGTAGGGGCGAAAAAATATTTTGAACGATGTACCTGTTACTTAAAGAAGTACACTGCACGCGACATAAGAGCTATGTGTAGCTTTCACATTGGTTAGCGATATCTGCATTTGAACCATTTGGGGGTTCACTTTCAACCTTTGCTGTGCTAGAGGAGAATGTCTTTCCTGTTGGAACCCATCTAAGATAAACAGTCTTGAGAATTCTACCCGTTGGTTGCCACCTAAGACAAGATCTAGGACTTTGTTGTGTTCTCATGCACAGTGGTAGTACTTTTTGATTGAAATCCCTATGTCCTTATTGGTATCTGTCCTTTTGGTTTTCGTTGCAACCCTTATTTCTCTACGGGCTTTGTTTCTGTTTGCGTTGTCTATTGGATGGAACCTTAGCACGCAAGTTGACTTCTTTCAGAATTTTATTACACAAGCCGTCATGATTGGCAATTAAGACACTTTCGACATGGTCCAAGCAAACAAAATGTTTGGAGTCAGAAAAATTTCTAGGGATCCTAGAGTGTTCATGTGTCTTTTTCTTAGCTTCTTCTAGGGATCCTAGGTAGTGATTATGAACAATGTCGTTTGAGCTATACCTAGATGAGCTTGGTGCAATCATGTTATGAGGTTTTGCAGGAGCAGATTCTCTTCTCTTAGGAAAATGATGTGTAGTGACTGGTTTTGACAAGTCGTTGTTCACATCAACTTGGAGGCAAACGGGTTTTGAAAATTGTAGGTCTTTCAGACTTAAACTCAGTCGGTTGTCTAACAACGATTGGTTTTTGAGTGGTTGTCCAACCGGTTTTCCCAAGATTGATGGTTTTGCAAACTTAGTATTCACACTATTTCCTGTTAGTTTCCTTAACTCATTTTTTAATGCTGCAATTGCAAACCCTTGTTCTGAATCTGAGCTAGTACATCAGCGATTTTTCATTGAACCTTTTTGTTCAGATTGTTCCATTAAAGAGTCATTCTGGTTTTGGTCTGAACTCGGTCCCTTTTGATAGAAACAAAAGATCTTTGTAAGTCTGTTGTCCAAAGGCTTTTTTTTTCCATATGTAAGTCTCATTCTCTGTAAGTAATTTACCACACTATGGTCCAATTCGATGTTTATTGTTTCAGTTACATCGATCTCTATTTTAACTTTGGCCTCATACTTTTTTCTTTCAAAAAATATGACTTTGTTGCCCTGATCTTTTAAACATTTGTTTTGCATTTTGTAGTTCAAATAATACAATGTGCTTCGAGTTTTGCAAAATCTTTTTGACACTGGGCAACAGTCGTTTTGAGACAAACATTTTCAGACTCGAGTAATTGATTTGAGAGTTCAGTTGTCCTGTCATCAGTTAATGTAGCAGGCAAAGGACATATGTCATGACATTGTTCAGCATTCTGGTCAGCCTCTCCTTCATTAATGAATTCAGGTTGCTCAGTATGCTGTTGTCCTGTAGCAAAGATATTGATTTCAGCAGTCGTTTGTACCTCAGCCATTGGCTCTTCATTATATATGGGTCTGATATCTGCATCATCAACATGTGCATCATTCCCTGATCTGCTGCTTGTATCCTGCTCTTTTGATTCTGTCCTATTGCTTTCAATGATAACTGAACTAGCATCCAATGCATCCAATGCATTACTCGTATCAGTCTTTTCCTCTGTTGTCTGGATTTGTCTTTCATTCACCCTTCTTTCATACTCCATTTTATGTTGTGCTCTTTCACCAATCGACTTCTTAACAGATTCCATGTGTTGGATTAGTGTGTCACGGAATTCTGGAATAGTGAGTCGAGTGTATTGTAGGAATTTGTTGCGTATCATGTCAAACAATATGCATCAGCCAAATAAAACCGTGACTTGATGAATCATCCTGAAACTGTGTCTGGAGTACTTTAAAACAGACATGGATCCCAATCTCTTGAAATTCTTCGTTGTCAAAGTGCTTTTGTAGTTGATCCATGTACAAGAAACATTGTGCCCGTGAAAGTCTTCTAGATCTTGACCAAAGAGTGTTGCAAAGCGCGTTTAAATTCCCTCTTCGGTCAGACTTCTTTTCAAGTCGTTGTTTGAAAACACTTGAGGTGTGAATGAGTCGTTGAAAAGATACCATGCAACATTCTTTTGATTTTGTCTTGAAGATAGTTGCATTTGTGTATTTCTGAATCTGAACAACCAGAGAGGTATCTTTCTTTCCATTGTATCGGAATATAGAAAGTGTAAAAGATTTGTTGATCTTAATGGATATTGTGATTTGTAAGTTGTGTTTGGTAAGCATTCACTTCACGGGGAATTTTACACGTCAATGATTAAAAACCGATAAATGAATTACGGATTTTTCAGAATCATAGAAAACCGTGAATGATTGGTGCGTAATCACGGCGAAATATTCCAAAAAAACTGAAAAGTGTCAATGTCTCATAGAAAACAAGCTTTTTGGGCTCGAAAAATCTACCTGCCGATGGGTGGTTACAGCGTGATCCGATCTCGTTTTTCTCTTCGTTATGAGAGCTCACGGGCCTGAAACGAGTTACGATCAAAAGTTTATGGCCATTTTAACTGAAACCCTTTCGTCAACTCAAAAATTTTTAAAAAAATTTTCGTTCGGTCCAAAAATTCCGCTCGTTCGATCGCTCGTTCGATCGCTCGTTCGATCCGCTCGTTCGATCGCTCGTTCGATCGCTCGTTCGATCGCTCGTTCGATCGCTCGTTCGATCCGCTCGTTCGATCCGCTCGTTCGATCCGCTCGTTCGATCCGCTCGTTCGATCGCTCGTTCGATCGCTCGTTTGATCGCTCGTTCGATCGGCTCGTTCGATCACTCGTTCGATCGGCTCGTTCGATCGCTTGTTCGAGTCCGCTAGTTCGATCGCTTGTTCGAGTCCGCTCGTTCGATCGCTGCGATTTGTCACTCGTTCGATCGTAACGTTTTTCCACTCGTTCGATCAATACGTTTTTCCACTCGTTCGATCGATACGTTTTTCCACTCGTTCGATCGACTAGTTCGAGTCCGCTTGTTCGATCGCTGCGATTTGAGTCCGCTCGTTCGATCCAAACTTTTGTCGCTCGTTCGATCGTACACGATTTCTTCACTTTTTCTGTTCTTCTCTTCTTGTTACCCGCGTTTCCAACAACAAAATGAGCCACGAAAAAAGTATTTATGCCGAGTGATGAATACCAAGCTGCCGAATTCAATATGCTTACCACACTTTCTGGTAGATTGTTGTGATCTGGTGGAGGAATATTGAGTGTTTTGAGTAGGATGGTTTTGATGATGGTAAACTGGTTGTTGTTGAGCAACAAGTGCAAGTGGATTAGCAGTACGTGCTAGTCTTTCAGCTCTTATCTCATTGACTTCATTCTGGTGTTGCTTTAGAATGTCATAAAGCTTGTGATAGGAGACAGTCTTCAGCTCTTGACTCTGCTTAACAAGTGTCACAAACCTTTGCCATTCTGGTTGTAGTTGAAGTAAGAACTGGACATTCACTTGATGATTTGTAACATGACACTGATTTCTGACAAGCTCATTCATCATCTTGTAAAACTGTGAGTAATACGATTCAAGTGATTCACCATCCCGTGATGTGAATTTTCCAAACTCCCAATATAAATTGGTTTCAAGATCTTGAACATTGATTGATTCACCTTGTTTCAACCTTTCAATGGCTTTCTACATTTCACATGCATTCGGACAAGCATCAACTGTGAAGTAGGGGTGAGCATAGGTCCAAGACCGGACCGGACCGGCCAAGACCGGACCGGACCGAGGACCGACTTGGTCCAAAATGCCGGACCGAGACCGGACCGAAATGGTACGGTCCGGTCCGGGTCGGTCCGGTCCGGGTCGGTCTTCGGTCCGGTCCTACACGGCGTAATCTTTGGGTTTTTGGTAAGCCCGGACCGGACTGGACCGAGACCAAGACCGAAACTAACAAAAACCCTAGACGGTCCGGTTCGGTCCGGTCTTTCAGTCCGGGCCGGTCTCCGGTCCTATATGCTCACCCCTACTCTCATGAGTTAAAAAATAATTTTAGACGAGAATGAGTTAAAGTGTGTCGAATGTCACCTACGCTACAGTCTCTTCGATGCCACTAAGCTCTTCATTGCCGCCGTTTATGGTGTGTGGCGTTGTTGATCGGTGTGTGACAATAAGCAGTTTGGGTGTGTGATCCATATGAAAAATATTCAATCATATTTGTGTTAAAGGTTGAACCATTGTGGTGTTCATTGTTCGTCTCCGAATAAAGATACACAACGCAAGTGTGGACCATGTTTTGTATTGCTATACGAAACTTGATCGACATCTTCTCACAAAAACAATAGCATTCCTATGATAAAGGCGATGACGAAAATTTTCCGCATTTATAATTTTTTAGCGCATACTTTATTGACGTGTATATCTTGGCGGGGCAACCACAAGTGTATTATGGTTGCAGCCATGGCGTGTGATTGGTATTGCTCCTATATTTGCAAATTTGAGCCTCCTGCTTCTTTCTCTTAGCCGTATACTATTATTTTGTTAAAAAAGAACCTTTTTCATGAATTTGCTGGTGATATTGTATATGCGATTTGGTGCTGAAGTGGGGGCTAAATCAGGTGGGTTTAGGTGCTCAAGTAGGTGGGTTTGGGAGCTGAAATGGGTGTGGTTTTAGGGGGCTGAAATGGTTTGGTTTAGGAGCAGGCTTGGCTGCCTGCTATGAAGGGATTGTTTGAGAAACCTTCGGAGTTAAGGAAGCGTAGGAGTAGGTATGATATTTATAAACAGATTGACGCGAGTTATTATGGTTATAGGGATGATGAGGATAGGGTGTTGGAGAAAGTGGATAGAGGTGAGGAGGAACGGATGAGAGCATAGAGAGTAGCAGAGTGGGTGAGGTTGGAAGAGATCATTTGTGGTTAAGAGTGGTGACGTGGTGAGTGTAAGACATGGTGTTAAAGGGGAAGGTGTGGTTACGAGGATTTTTTTAAGAGGATGATGATGTGGTTATAGAAGAGAGGAGGGACAGGGATAGGGAAATACAAGAGTAGAAAGAAAAGGAGTTTGTGGGTCATTTGTCGTTTTCGGGTGAGAAAGAGATCGAGAAGATGGTTTTGGAGAAGAAGAGGAAGTTGTTGAGTAAGTATGATAGTGAGGAGTTGTTAGAGGAAGAGAGGGAAGCTAAGGCTATACTAGATTGCATTGGTATGCTTTCGTCTTTTCATAACGTTTGGTATATGATAGTACGCTTACTTATGTCACTTGCATCTCCCTTGTGTGTCATTCGATCTATGGATAACCATCTCTATTTTAGGTTTAGAAATGATTGTGACATAAGTAATATCTTGGACTTACTAGTCGCAACACTTTTTATGATCCACTGTAGGTGAAGTTATTAACAACTATGCAGTTAAGCATACTCATGTGAAAGTAGTATTGGTTTAGGTGACCTGCTGAGAAGTCTTCGCATGAGGGCCACAAAAACAAAGTCGTGAACCTGTAGGTAAAATGGAAAATATTACGGTCTGAGTTGGCGAGATGTTACATCTTGACGGACTCATTGACCTAATCTTGCGCAATGAGTGTCAGTTAAGGGATTTTTAGTTCAGAGTTAAGATTGGAACTTGTGACTTATTTCTTCAAACTCTTCTTGATATCATTTAACACAATGTTTTGGCTGAAAAAGTTTGATGTTTGGCAACCTGGAACACATTACAATCGAATATATATCCATGACGTGAAGGACATACGTGATTTACTCAGCCGTTGTGGCTACCAGATACCCAAGATTTAGTACATGCTAATTATTTATTAATTTAAATGTTGACATGTGGTTCAATAAAAAAAGTATTTAAGACATTAAATAGCCGCGTACTTTCTCAAATGTCCCGATATGGTGTACCCAAAAAAGTACTCATGTAATACCTCAACTTTCATTTTCATGCTAATATGGTCGCATTTTTACCGACTACCGGTTGTACCGGCTAAATTTGTTTTAAAAAGTGACGTGTCATTTTTTTTCCTTTTGAGTTATTTTTCTTTTAACTTACGTGGCCTTTTGAGTTAATATACCAACAACAGTTACCAACAACACTCATTTATAACTTTACCAAATCATTTATAACTTTACCAAATCATTTTCAACTTTATCAAATCCCCCCACTTGAATCCTACTTGTCCTCAAGTAGACTCTAGATTATATTGAAAACGTATCCCAACCGAAGTTAAGGATTTTTCTGTTGAAGTACTTCTTTCATTTTAATCACCTGTACAAGACCAAGCACCTCACGAAATATGGAAATGAAATCACTCAGATCACTCAACTAATCTAGGGTGTTACATTTAAGTGGTACGCTCAATTGCTCGGTCGTGATTAGCTTCGTATCATAAGCTTGGCAAGGATACACATCTCCACCAATATAGCTAAGGAGAAACAAGTCAAAAGGTAAATTGGGTTTTATATAAGGGTAAAGGTTAATCATTCTAACAATCTTTCACCGATAGTACCACTCCAACAAGGCAGATGAAGCACCCATACACGGCCGTAACGACGGAATAGACATGTGTGTTCGAACACATCCTCATTCAAGTTTAACCAAGGGTTAGGATGAAGAACGATATAGGGTAGGGACCTTCTAGTTTTCACCAAAAGTAATAAACCAACAAGGAGGCTAAATCACGCATACATGGCCGTAACGACGGAATAGACATGCATGACCCAATCCAAACCTCGTTCAAGTAAAACCCAAGGTTAATTGCTAGGAATGGGAAGTAAATTGTTGTTAAATAAAATTCACAAAACAAATAGATTAAGCTTGAACAAATAAGGCAGTTGCTAGTAACTTTTCCCGACCGTTCCATGATAAAGACTTGAAATATATACAAACGCCTCGATCATAGAGATGACAAAGACAACCTAATTTGGCGTTCCCATAACGGTCAACTTCCCTTACATCCCAAATTTACATACTTTTACAAAAGTGGTGATATCAGCCACTTTAAACAAAACTATACATCGTTGACTTTTATCCACGAATAATCGATCCTTCCAAGAATTTCATCGGTTTAAGTTTAGCGAACCGACTATAAAACTTCCTTCTCTTTTTTGATGCATTTTCTATTTTTTCATTTTTTTAAACATAATCCTCGGTGCAATTTTACCGTCTTCACAATCATCATTTTTCCGGATAATTTTGCCTTCTTTATCACTTCTTCTTCGGACATAATACATAATCGCGAAAGTAGCAAAATACACGAGCTACATATTTTCCCATTGCATTGTGCAATTTCCCGACCATAACAGAGATAGAAAATTTCACTTTGACACAGGAAATACAAAACTTTACACAAAAGCAACTAGCAACTTTGATTAAGTAGGCTTAATCTACAGGGTAGGCTAAGGTGTAAAGGTGCAATGAAATAGACATATGATGTGAAAAAGACAGGAATGGCTCAACAGGTTTTTCTAGGGGATCTTACTCTTAAAGTGAGAGTAAGCAAAGGGTTACACGGGATTTAACTAACCAGTGTAGTTAGTTAATTTTACAACATATAGGCTTTTTGGTGTATTCCTAGAAATTTACCAGTTAAAAATGTTTCTCCATCTAAATCCATAGTACTCATCGTTGTGGTCTCGAGTGATATACCAGGCCAAGTTTTAAAGTTCACTACATCACCGACACACTCAATATTTTGTGGAATTTTTACTAAACGTTTGGAAACGGAATAGGCTTAATTCTCACTATTAAGGATTATAGTGCGCGAAGTCATGTAACTAGTAATTTTATACAAAAGTTATGCTAGAAAAATTTTAAATTTGGAATAATTTAAGCACATTAGCATGTTATTTGTAAAAGAAAGGACAAGTAGGCGTTCTAATTCTCCATCCCCCCACTTAGATTATACAACGTCCTCGTTGTATAGATAAAAAAATTAAAGAAAAATGGGAAATAAAATTAGAACGAGGAACTCCCCTGATATGTTGCTCGAGATGATTCTCCAATTTGAGTTCTTTGAGCAAAAGTGTGTTGACGAGGCTTCAGAATGCTCGTACGAGTTCAACACACGTCTTTTTTAGAGTATACCATATCGTCGATTTCCTTATAGCAAGGTCATGCATAAAAAATTAGAAGACAAAGGTGCAATTCCTATCTCGGTTATACAATGGTTACAATGCAGGAAAACAATTAAATACACTGCTGTACAGGGATCAATACGCCGTATCCCAAACCCTAGGATACGTCGTATTATTCCTGTAAAAACTATTAAAAATTTTAAAGTACTGGAAATTAAATTACAGACTGATAACGTCCAGACACATCCATACGCCGTATCCAGAGGGGTTCGATACGCCGTATGGAGTGTCTGGGAAGACAGACTCGTGCAAAACAATTAAAAATAATTCAAACAATTTAAAAACGATCGGGTTGTCTTCCGGGAAGCACTTTTGTTTCAGCTAGTCGTTAAGTTCGACTTTTCCTTCATCTCGCTTCTTTTATTTATCCATCATTCGCTCGCACTTGTCTCCGTGAGCGAATTTCTTCATAATCATTTGGCATGATACATATTTCATAAAAAATGGCATATCGAGCGCAACATCTCTTGTTACATCGTCAATGATGATAAAACCTGCAAGAATAGAAAATTTTCCAACAAAAACGGGTATATCTATAAGAGTTCCGGCTGGACTCTTCCCTTTATGATCGTCCTTGTCCTTAATTATAGAATAATAAAATCTTTTGGTTAAAAAATAACGGACAAGGAAGGGATGAAGTCAGCATTGACATTTTTATACCTAATCGTGCAAGAAAACTTTACCTTATAACATCACTTAGAACTGGTTTTAACATTATCAGGTTCATTGACAACAGTTGGCTCAAAATCAACATCTTGATCAAGTTCTAGAGGTGTGTCTAAGTCATTTAATTCAATGTAGTTACCGAAAAGTGGGTCTACTGACTCGTTATCCTCTCCTATAAGATTTGTTTCAAGATTTTTCAATATAAAGAGCCTCCTGATTAAGCTAGTAGCGGGCTTAATACTTTTGAAAACAAGTTTTTCTTCCCCTACCCATAGAGTAATTTTTCTTTTGTAAACATCAATCTTGGAATGGGCAGTAGACAAAAATGGTCGGCCGAAGATCAAAGGGACATCGTCATCCTCGGGTATGTCCAAGATGATAAAGTCTATAGGGAAAATAAATTTGACAATCCTTACTAGCATGTTTTCAGCAATACCCCTTAGTTGTTTTATTGTTCTGTTAGCCAGTTCAATGGTCAACCTAGTGTGAGATAAAATTCCTAGACCAAGGTTGATGTAGGTAGAAAATGGCATAACACTCATACTTGCTCTTAGGTCAACAAGGGATTTATCAAAACAAACATTAAGGTAAAGTAAAGCTCCTTAGGTCTTTTTATTTCTAAGGTAAGGTGTGATCATAAGCTTCTAGAATCTTCACATCTTGTGCCTCTCTCCAATCGTCACAACAGTAGTTTTGTAGTCGCCTTGGGAAGGGAACTGTTTCAGAAAACATGCTTATGTGCTGTGAGCTCGATACGGTGTATGGATTGCATACCATACGGCGTATCTCAGATAAACCAGCTTTAGCGGTTGAGATCGATTTTACATGGTCCCTGGGGTTTGGTTATGTTGAGCCTGGCAGACCTCTAATTCCTCTTTCTTGTAAAACCTTGCTCATTTGACCAATTTGAATTTCCAAGGTTTTAATCGATGCTCCTTGATTTCTTATAGCCGCATCGGTAGAAGCTCGAATCTCCTTGATGATGTTCGAGTTCTCTTCGTGTCTCTTTGCTGATTCAGCCATGAATTTGGTCAGTGATTCTTCCAATGTTTGTCTACGATCAGGGTACGAAGAATTTCCATTGTTGCATTGGTAGAATCATGGCCCTGCAGCTCTATACTGTCCTGCAGGTTGATAGGGTGTTCCAAACTGTGTGTAATATGCCTCTTCGAGAGTATTAACTTCTTCCTTTAGTGGGCAGTCCTTTGTGTAGTGTGGTCCTTTGCATAGTTCGCATCCGACCTGAGCAGCATATACTTTCTCATTGACTTTCTTAATTTCTCTCCTGAGGTTGTTGAGCTGGGCTTGCATAGAAGCAAGTCCGTCAGAAGTTTCAGTACTTCTGGCTTTTGAGGATGTTCCGTCATGCCATTTTTGAGAGTATTCAGTCATTTCTTGGATGGCTATCTTTGCATCTACAACAGTTTTAGTGGGAATGGCACCTTTAGAGTCAAGGATCTGTCTAGTGGGAACATCGAGCCCATTATAGAACAAGATAACTTCATACATATCAGTTAAATAATGCTGAGGACATTTCATCAAAAGTTCCTTAAATCTTTCCCAGGCTCGGAAGAGGCTTTCGTCCGGTTCTTGCTGAAAATTGTTTATCTCCTCCATTTTCTTTGCCGTGCGAGTAGGTGGACAATACTTGTTCAAAAACTTTGTTTTCAGGGTTTCCTAGTTTGTGATTGAACCTGATGGTTCATTCCTGAGCCATCGACTTGCGGCTCCCATTAAGGACATGGGAAAAACTCAAAGCATTACTTGATTTTGAGTCACCTCGGGGATATGAAATAAGTCAATGATCTCAAGAACTTTTTTGATGTGTTCATTTGCGTCTTCATGTTCTGAACCGCTGAAAGTATTTTTGCAAAGTTTCTTGAGATATTGCCCTTTTAATTCAAAGTGAGTTTTGTCATTAATCTTGGGCCTAACAACTCCTGACCCATAGTTTCCATGAGTCTTGCTCATGTATTACTCCATTGTTTCCGTCATAATTTCTGTAGTTTCTTCTTCTGAATGTTCTTTGATGTCAAAAATAAATCGAGTTTTGGTGAACTCGATTCCACAAGACCAGGTGTCTCGAAGAGCCTCCTTTTTGAGCGAAATACACTTTTCGGGTTTTCAAAAGGTGTAATTAGTTCCTTAGTGGAACTCCTTGTCATGCATCACCTGAAACAAAGGATAATAAATCAGTAGGATAGGCTCTTTGGAAAGAATACAAAAAATTAAACACGAAAATCAATTTTAGTTTTGTTACTGTATCAGATGAGCAATACGCCGTATTCAATTGATCTGAATACGCCGTATTGTCTGCTGAAGATCAGTACGTCGTATTGACTATACAGAATACGCCGTATTGTTTGGAAGAACAAATACGTTGTTTAGACTGTAGATCAATACGTTGTTTTGAGTGGAAAGGTCGATACGTCGTATCCAACTGGTGGATACGACGTATCTATTGATCTGTCAAAACAGGATACTTAAAAAATAATTAAATAATGCGGGAATTTAAACACGCAATTAAATCACACAATTAAATTAATTACAAACAAAATTAAATTACACTAATTAGATTAATCTAAGCTAATGGTTAAAAATACTAATAAAATTAAAGGTTAAATTTTTTCACTCCCCGACAACGGCGCCAAAAACTTGATGTGCTGTCGTGTAGGGTCAATTTATTGATTACCAAGTTTTAAATTTATATTTAGCCGACTTATCCTAAAACAACACTTTAACGGGCAGTGTACCCGATCGGGTGGAGTTGCGTGGTAAGTAAAGTGTCGAACACTAAGAGTGAGGTCGTTAACCTTATAATCTATCAGTATTTTAATTACTCTAATTACTTGTTAAACCTATACTATATACGCTTCTAATGATAGATGGGGGGTTTTCAGCCTGAGAGACTAGCCCAGGTTTTATGGTGACAATAATCAATTCTAAACACAATAAACATGCAAGAAAACAATTAGAAGATAAAAGAGCGGTACAAGCCAAATAATAGAAAATTGTATTAGCCATATTAAATCCGATTAAATGTTGGTTTGTTTATTTAGTGCAATGATTTCTTATCTCGAAGCAGCATATCATTCTTAAGACTTAGGCGGGACATCATCCTAAGACCTAGACACGTTGAATCTTGTCACAATTAACGCATCCGCATAAAGCATCCTTTAGTTTAATTATAATCTATCTAGGGATTATATCAATGGTGATCTTGATAAACCCTAGCCCATCAAGACTTTACCCACTTACTGTTTAACGGTATTTTATATATTGGTAGTCCACTATTCAAATCTTTATCAATTTATCAAGAACATACTTGTTGAAGACAAAGACAGAACGTTACTTCTGATCCTATTGGTTCAGTAATATAAAACACAATATGGAGAGCTATCCTAGTATCTAGCCCACTTGTTTGGCGTAACTAGACCCAGTTGAATGATAGGTCTCATATTCAAACACGTAGACAAGTATCATGTGATAAACATAATTAAACTTTCAACGATAAATTAAGTAAATCGATTTTAAAATAAACCAAACATTAAATCTTCATTAAGATGGCTAATACCCAAGGGTATTAGCCCATAACCATTGTAATTATACAAGCGTGATCAAATAACCAAGGTAAACTAAACGTTTTACCAAACGATACCAAAAATTAAATGATTACAAGAGTATAGGAATTACACGGTGTCTTCTATGGAATCGTGATCGATGCTTGACCTTCGTTGCTCTTCTTTTCTTTAGAAAATCGTCTTTTATGAGTATGGTATGAAGAATATGATTTTGCACACTGAAAACTCATTTTTGAGTCTTCTATTTATAGTCTCTGAAAAGGATGGATATGCCGTATTGGGCTAGGCTAATACGGCGTATTGGGGTGTATCCCTTGGAGTGCGCGCAAAGTTATCTTCATGGATACGGCGTATGGCAGAAGGTGGATATGCCGTATTAGGAATTGTGAATACGCGTTTTCTTGTGAAGACTTGGCGCTGATACGCTGTATCTCTTTCATTGGATACGGCGTATTGGTCAGAAATGAGTAATCTTCAAATGTCTTCGTTTTAGCTCCAAAATATGCGCCTTTTAGCATGTCTTCACAAATCACTCCTCAATTACTGCAAATAACACTTTTAAGCAATTAAGTACAAATTCTTGTAATGATTATACAAAAGAGGTTAGTTTATTCAGGATAAATGATGGTATAAATGTGACGTTATTTGATGTCATCAGGTATCCTAAGAAGATACACTTAATGGATCTGGAATCAAGTTTGTCAGACGTGTCTCGTTTCACGAGTGCCTCACAACCCCAAACCCTTAAGTAGGACAGCTTAGGAGCTTTACCATGCCATATTTCATACGGCGTCCTATCAACCTTCTTGGTTGGAACCATGTTGAGTATGCGAGCAGCAGACTCGAGAGCATATCCCCAAAAGGACTTTGGCAGAGTTGTCAAATTCATCATGGATCGAACCATATCAAGTAAAGTTCGATTCCTCCTCTAAGACACCCCGTTATGTTGTGGTGTATAAGACGGAGTAAGTTGAGATACGATGCCACAACTTTTCATGTGATAAACAAACTCATGACTTAAGTATTCGCCTCCTCGATCGGATCGAATAGCCTTGATTTTCTTACCGAGTTGATTTTCAACTTCATTCTGAAAGACCTTAAATGTTTCAAATACCTCATGTTTATGTTTCATCAAGTAAACATAACCATAACGACTAAAATCGCCAGTAAAGGTAATGAAGTAAATAGCACCTTCTGTTGACACAGTTTTAAAAGGGCCACATACATCAGTGTGTATAAGTCCTAATAGATCTTTAGCTCTTTCCACTTGATGTGGATAAGGATTTTATGCCATCTTCCTAGATATACAAGACTTTCATTTCTCAAGTAATTCATCGTGAGTGGATTGCAAGATCCCATCACGCTAAAGCTTGTCCATGTGTTTCTTGTTTATATGTCCAAGATGACAATGCCATAGATATGAAGAGTCCAACGCATGTTTGGCTCTTTTGTTGCTAACATTATTAATAGAACTAACATTTGGATAAAGATTATGCATGTCTATTTCATAAATACCATCACGTGGAATTGCATTAAAATAAAACACATAATCTTTCAAAACATAAATACCATAATTCGTAAATGTATGAATATAACCATTGTCAACCTAACGGGAAATTGAAACAACACCCCTAGTAATAGTAGGTGCGAAATGACAGTTGTCTAATACAATTATTAAACCACTAGGAAGAACTAAATCAAAACTTCTGATAGCTTTAACGGCTACACGCATTCTATTGCCCACGTACAGACTCAAAGCTCCATGTTTCAATCTCCTGGTTCCTCTAAGTCCCTGCGAAGTATTATAGATATTAGTTCCACAACCCGTATCATACACCCAAGACTTATTAGGAAAAGCATAGAGTTCTATAGTGAAGATACCCGAAGTACTAGCTCCGCTAGCATTCTTTCTCTTCTTTAACTTAGCATGGTATGATGAAAAATTCCTCCTCCAGTGACCCACCTCCTTGCAGTGGTGGCAGACAAAGTCCTTTGCCAGATTATCTCTCTTAGGCGGCGGTGAGATCTTGGGCTTGGGAGCATAAGTAAGCTTAGTCTTTCCCTTGTCATTACCCTTTTCCCCTTGCGGTTTCTTCTTGTCCTTCTAGATCTTACCCTCCCTTATAGCTAGAACAGCGGGAGTTTCAGCCTTCTTTGGAATACCTTTTTCATGGAGCTTTAGCATAGCTGATGCGGTTGTCGTTAAACTTCAACAAGAAGTTTTTAACTCCCTAAGCAGAGCACCTAACCGTTGTAGGGTAGTAAGGCAAGACTCGGGGTTTGTTATCGTTCTCTAGGTGAATAGGTTGGGAAGGCTCAAACAAAATCTAACAGAGGTCTAAAGGGTTGAGAGAAGATTTTTTTTTGTATTTTTATATTTTTATAAAAGCAGGTAAATATCATTGATTGAGAGGTTGGTTAGTTTTTAACTAATTAAACTAATAATAAATCTAAACTACTTTGGTGATAACTATATGGTAAACGAACGTATATACTTAATCATGCATTACTCTTTATTATGTTTCTCTAAATTATGTTGCTTTGTCACCCTTGTAATGACCTGTGTAAGTATTTTCTTAGTCGTGAACGAATTACACGAACTCGCCATCTATGTAATATTTCGTTAAGGCAATGCATAAGTAAGGTAGTATGAAGACTATTACAAGGTTTAGTCCAGTAAGTTTCTCTTGTTGAAGAATTGACCTGATAGTTGTATTGTTTATGTTTTGGGCAACAACAACCATCTATAAAACAATCAAAAGTTCAGAAAATATTAGTATTTTTTATAATTGTCTCTTATAAAATTAACTACCCATGTTTATTGTAAAAAATAAACAATTAATTTTAGTAAGAGTCTAAGATCCAACTTGACGATATACCATTAATGCAGTTAATCTACTAGAAATGATATAACTCAAAAGGTAATATGTGTGAGATAATTGCCAACATATGCAACTCTTAGCCATTATGGGGAACCGGGCAATATAATCCAGAATTATAGTGTCTAGTAGCATGTTTCACCCCATCTTGTGCCTCGGGTCAAAGGTCTGACCAACCATACTAGATATAAGTCGTCCAATACAAAATCTATAATTTTACAATCTCAGGTCTGACCATACGATTGTTATATTGCCTTGTTTTGAAAATTCACCTAAGACTGTCTTAGAGTAAAAGAACAAACTCAAGTGATTTCATATCTGGATGGCAACTGACTTAATTTTAAGGGTATAAATTGATAAAACAGTGTTACCAAAGTTTGTGTATAAGGAAGCATGCATACAACCTTATGACACTAGTTAATTTTAAAACCTTTTCATTTTCGTTTGTTTTAAAATCTTTTTATAAATCCCTCAATTTTATAAAATTTCATGCCATTTATAAAATATGGTAGACCATTTAATTTACACAATTTCCAAGTGAATAAATCTTACTACGGATAAGGTTAATTCCCCACGAGAAATAATCAAACCCTAGAACGATTAACGACATACTTAAAAATTGTTAAAACCGTTTATGTAAATATTGTGTATTCTTGCATGTTTCATCGTGGGTTCCCTTGCGGAAACCGCTAAACCCCTGCGTTATAGAACGTTTTGCAAGAAAATTACAAAATTTACGTGTAGTCCATGATTTTGCAAACAGTGGTATTGTAACATATACACTACAATAAAACTCATATATTTTAGTCCATAATTCATTTGAAAATCGTTTTTGTAAAAATTATAAAAACGCCACAAATCAAAAAACATGCAAAACATAATTACAAAATAATCATAACTAAAACTAGAAGTCAGTTATAAGTTAATTCAATAAAGGATCTTCCCGAGAATATTGGCAAATTTAAATAATTCACATAACAAATTCTCATGCATATAAATATTTAAGCTTACTAAACCATGGGTTACATGCACGTAATCCATGATTGACAATTTATTAACCAAGATAAATAAGCAGGAAATATTTATAGCAAATCTAAAACGTAAATAAAATAATTTTTAAACATTTTAGAGATCATGTAAAATATATCCTATATATTATTACTATAATTATGTGACAAATTTTAAGCAAGATTATTTCTCTAAATAATTTCCTAAAAATAAATTATACACATAGAACAGTCTATAATTAGACATAAATAGGCAGCAAGATTTTACATAATATGTTAAAATTATATCAAATCTTATTATTCCTTACTTATTGACCAATTAAAGTAAGATTAGTTTTCACTAAATAATTCCTAAAATAACTTTCACAAATATGGGAAACAAATAATGCATAAGGGGCGCATATTTTACGTATATTTACGTTTATGTATTACTAGCAATATGATTTTTGCTCGTGATGCCACTGTTGGAAAATTGTTATCTAATAACAAAAACATTACATTTATATATTCTATCAGCTAGCGCAGCGCACATCTTATCCCTCATAATAGCATAAATACTGATATTCAACACAACTAAAAATATAATAAATAAGACAACACCAACCATGAGCAATCACAAGCGTAGCTGACGAACTGACGGATCTCTGAAGTTTATCAGCGGCACGTGTGTAATGCGAATCACTGCTTTTTAACCGAAAATTCTACTGATCTATTTACAACACAGATTGAATTAACCTCCATCAAAGATTTTATATACATACAACCTCAGCAATACCTACTCGAACTAGTCTTGACCCAACGTATATGGGTAAAGACCAATAAAATCAAACACATGCCACCAGAAAATACCCTAAGGTTGTTTGTAGTGATCGAACAAAGAGGAGTAAGGGACAAGAAATGAAATAATGAGTCTCTAGATCTCCTTATCATTTGATAGATTTACATGATTTACCTAAATTACATTTTCCCCGCCAGTGAAAAGATAGCACAAAAGCCCAATCCAACCCCCTTGGTCCATGTGGCCGGTCGAACATAAGCCAAAACACTCCTTGGGTTGACTTTTTGACTTTATTCTACACTTCAACGGTTCACCATTACATTTAACTTAACCAACTCAATTAAACAAATCCTTACTAGTTAGTTACAATTATATTTAACTAATTCACAACCATTAGTGTTTTTCCCACCAATGTCATATATTAATGCTAAAAATAAATAACTACAAATATATTATATTCACATTAGCATAGAGAGCATGAACAAGAAATAATCGTACACCTCTGTGCGTTACTCCATAGCTTCCAACGTATTTCTACCATATAAAATATTCGTATGACAAGACACAAAAACCCCCACACTAATGTGATTTAATACGAGTAGCACTAACATAAGTCGTACTAAAGAGGTTATGGCATAAAACTAATTTAATGAATATTTGTATATTTGTATGTTACAACGCGCCTATTACACCTACCAACTTAAGCTATAGTGTAGGCCTTACAGTTATAGATAAACACAAATGCAGTTTAGATTGGAATGTAACAAATTCTAAAAACTAATTACATACTATCAGAACTGCTCATAAATAGCGACTAACCAGTACAGCGTAAGTTAACAAAACACACGAAGCGAGATACTCTTTCACCAATGCCGATAAGAAGCAAATTTACCTGAAACTCATAAGCGAATCTCGTTAGACAAATATGAAATAATATCGGTCACTCCATAGCGTATGCAGTAAGAACACATACAAGCCTCGTTATATAGTTTTTCCGGAGACTTGATAAGGTAGACAAAGCCCCAAGCTGCCGCTGTGACACTAAGCCCACTCTAAGGTCCGTGGTCCGGCTAAATAGAAGTTTTTATACCCCTTCTTCCACTCTCTCTTATGTAAGGTGAGGCGCAGTTCTGGTCGTATTAACGGCTTACTATTTCATACTCAATCGACATATTCTTCTCATCACTTCTTTCTACTCAGCGACGCGCGAGGTGAGTTTCACCCCTTTAACATTCTCTACACTAGTCCTTTCTCCGTCATTTCTTAGCGTGTAGAGAGAGAGAGACACTCCTATATCGTTGCGCGCAATTGGCGTAGCGATGAGAACAATAGGATTGTATTTAGCTCCTGCGTGTTGTGCGTCTGACGTTATATTCTCTGAGTGTCGTTGGCGTTTATGTGGTTCACAACCACATCACAAAGAGGATTCTCACTTTTTGTTGGTTTAAAAATCTAAAACATTCCTCTCCTTCTCTGTTTATCCTTACGTATAGTGTGAAGATGAGTGAACTATACAAACACAAAAATCTTAATTGGAAAAACTCAAAAACTTTTATTTTTTTTTGTATTTGTTGTTATAGCGATTCGAACAGCCACAGAGTTTGGGTACAAGAATCTTGATTTCAACTTTCTCTTCTGTGTTAACAACCCATCAAGTTTGAGTGATTGTATTTAAAGGATATCTCCTCTACTCTAAAATATTTGCAAAGTACAAGAAAAATCAAGTAAAAACGTCAAAAATTGTGTCTTTAAGTGATTTGAAGTTTTTGAAGACGGCTTTATATACACACTGTTTGAATCCAGCGATTTATACGTGTTGAACACGGCGATTTATACGTTTTTTTAGATCTGACGATTTATACGTGAGTTAATCCTGCGATTTATACGATATTGTATCTGCGATTTATACGTATTTGTATCTGACAATTTATACGTATTTGTATATCGTGCTATTTATACTTCACTTGGATACGGTAATTTATACATCATTGGTTTCGGCGATTTATACATCTCCTAAACGATTTTTGGGCGAGAGGAGATACGTTTTGCTCTGAGTCCTGGCATTTCTTACACTTGTGTAAACGCGGTTTTTCATACCATCCTTTCAGAGGGCGATTTATAACATTTTCTTAAGTATGATTTATACATTACACTCCCGGTTATTCATACAGCTTACCTTAAAGATTTATACCAAATTTCCTAGAGATTATACGATTTGTTTCCTGTGATTTGTAAAATCCCGTGAAGTATTCAATTATTTTCTCGGTTTTATCAAAAATTGTAAAATCTCGTGTAATCTTAAGACTCATTCACTTAAAACAAACAACAATTTAACATAACAACCTTTAATCACTGAACGATCAAAAGGTTATCTATTCTCATTTAATCAATCAATTCAAAATGACAACTTTAGCTGAATTTATAATCATAGCCGGTGCGAACAACCGTCCTCCCATGTTGGAGAATTCTTTGTATGACTCTTGGAAAAGTCATACGGAATTTTCCATGGAGAATAGGGAGAATGGGAGAATGATTCTTGACTCAGTTCAAAATGGTCCACTTATATGGCCTAGTGTTGTTCAAGAGGATGTTACTACTAGGAAAAAGACTTATGCTGAACTTTCTGCTACTGAGAAACTTCAAGCTGATTATGATTGAAAAGCTACCAATATCGTTCTTCTATGGGCTCCACCGTATGTGAAGGCTATTGTCAAATCATTCATAAAGTTGCAAAGCTATTAGGAACAAGTATTAAGCTTCTTATGCAAGGACGGAAATTGGTCCATTACAAAAAAGGAATTAAATTATATGATACTGATGTTCTTGATTAAGTTTCATTTGTGAAAGGTGAAACACTATATCAGTACTTATGGGAGATTTTCTCAACTAATCAATAACATGAATGTTAACAATATGTCATTGACACCAGTTCAAGTGAATACAAAGTTTCTGAACAGTCTTCCACCAAAATGGAGTAAGTTTGTGATGGATGTGAAGTTGGAAAGAGATTTGCATACAACAAACTATGATCAGTTGTATTCATATCTCGAACAACATGAGATACATGCAAATGAAAACTCTCTTTGTATGCAATGACTTATACCAAGATCCTTTTTTGGCACTTGTTTGCAAAGCTACCATCAAATCACTCCCTTCTCCACTTAAAACTATCACTCTTAATACAATCCTACATAATTTCTTCAACAAACATACATGGTTCCACAAGTTCACTCTCCTCAACCATACTCACCAATGTATCTACCACCTCATCCATCATAACCACAAATCAGTCATTCATCCGTTCCACCATCACAACAATATTAGTCTCATCAAACCTCATCTGTTACACCAATTGCTTATAACATACCTCAATCTTCAACACAACCATTGACTGAGTTCCCTCAAATGGACTCAGGTCTTGTTGTTCCTGTATTTAATCAAGGAGATGATCTAATTGCCTATCTTAATAAGGCAATGGCTTTTCTCACAGCTGTAGCTTCTTCAAGGTTCCCTTCAACTAACAATCAACTTAGAACTTCCTCTAATCCGAGAAACCAAGCCACTATTCAAGACGGCAAGGTTACTATGCAACAAGTTCAAGGGAGGCAAGGACAAAGTTATGCTGGTAATAGCTATACAAGGGTAGCATGCTTACAGTTCTTAGGAAATAATGCAGGAGGGTAGGCAAGGGTGGTTAAATGTAATTAATTCATCAAGGTATAAGGTCCATGGCTAGGCAATGTCAGTACAGCCAAAGAGGCAACGGAATCTACACTTGCGGTTTAAGGACAAGGCAATGTTGGCTGAAGCACAGGCACAGCTTGACAATTTGGATCTGCAAGAGCAACTAGCTTTCTCATGCAGATCCAATCTTCCCAAACGTCTCAAGCTGCTCAGACAACCATTCCAAACACTGTTGCTTTCCAAAAGAGGATCTTGATGCTTATGATTTTGACTGTAATGATGTCTCTAATGCAAAGGTGGTTCTGATGGCTAATCTTTCCAATTATGGTTCAGATGTTATCTCAAAGGTACCTCATTTTGAACCCTATTATAATGATATGGATAACCAAAGTGTGCATCCAATATAGAGTTTTAAACAAACACTAGTTGTTGATTTTATAGATAACGAGATAATGAGTGATAGCAATATGATTCCGTACTCTTAATATTTGCAAGAAACACAACAGGGAAACTGTTCAAGATAATAATTATTATCCACACACAAGATTCACTGATTTTTATACTGTATTGAACAAATGTCTGAACAAATGATTAATCATGTAAATAGTTAGGAAAAGGCTAATCAAAAAAAGAATAATGAATATCTAACCGCTAAGCTTGAGGGATATAAAGAACAAGTCAAAACTTTTGAACAACATCTTAATATATATTTAAGCACACGTGAAAAATGAGATACTCAAAATTGATGATATTAATAAGGAAAGCTTGCACAAACGTCGTCAAATTGACTCACTTGAACAAAATCTTTCTAATCAAACACAAAAAAGAATCATTATGCCACTTATACTGTTTTTAAAAACGTATCCAAAGAAAAGGAAAGTAAATATATGGATAAAGAAATTGATTTAGAAAAGTAGATTAAGGAACTGGATAATCTTGTTTACAAAGTGGGTCAATATGCTCAAACAGTGCATATGTTAACAAAGCCACAAGTTTTTTAATGATGACACTCACAAACAAGCTCTTGGTTATCAAAATCCATAATATTGTATATAAAGTGGGTCAATCTGCTCAAATAGTGCACATGTTAATAAAGCCACAAGTTTTTTATGATGGCACCTACAAAAAAGCACTTGGATATCAAAATCCATTTTATCTTAAGAAAGCTCGACGGATTAAGCCAACATTGTATGATGGTAGTGTAATTTCTAGGCAACATGATGTGATCCCTGTGACTGATGAAGAAGAGAAACTGATTTTGGAAGAAGTAAGTCAATCAAAAATGCTTGCAAAACAAAATGATCCAATTTCTATTGAACATAAAATTAATGTTTCTCCACCTAATTATGTTGAGTTAAATCAATTATCTGAAGATTTTGGAAAATGTTTTGTACCACAACAAGAATTATCTGCAGAACAAGCTTTTTGGTTACAAACTTCACACTCGAATAGTGACCAATCTGATATTTCACCTGTCAAAATTGAGGCTCCTAGGGAACTTCCTAAGGTAAGCCTGGTAAATACAAGCCTTCAAAAGCTTAAATACCATCTTGGAAAATTTGACACTGTGGTAAAAAAAGAGGACTACACCTGATGCTATAACCGAGGGTTCATGGGGGTTTGAACACACCAAAGTTGTTTTTCTAAATGAAGTAATTCCATTTTTAAAGACTTTAAAAGACATATTTTATGTTTTTGATAAAGATCTTCTTAATGAAATCACTGAAGTCCAAATTTTTTTTTAACCAAATAGAAGCTGTTGTTCAACAGTGTTCTGTAGATAAACAGTGTTTTAAAATTCATAAGAAAGAACTTTTTCTTGACAACGATCAACTCTTACACCAAATCATGTCTCAAGATGTTATGCTATGTGTGATGAATTCTACTGCTGCTTTTGGTGATTTTATGAATTTAGGAATGAAGATAAGTGATTCTTATAACAAGTGTTTAGATCTTGAAGCTGAGCTTGTCAATTGGAAAAATATGGTTGAACGAGATGTATACACTGACCTTTTAAATAGATTTGCAAGACTTGAAAACATTGTATTTCTCTAGAACTTGACATACAACTTAATCAAAAAAAAATCAAAAGGACAAATCATGTGAGAATCAAAATGCTCCATAATTTTCAAAATATTTTGAAAATAATGATTTGAAAGCTCAGCTACAAGAAAAAGACACCACCAAAAACAAGTTGAGGAACCACATTAAATCTTTAAGAGAATCTGATAAGAAGAACAGAGTGAAACAAGATATGGATGAGATTGAAACCATAAACATTGAGTTGGAGCATAGTGTGGCAAAATTACTCTCTGAAAACTAGCTTTTACATAAAGAAATTGAACATTTGAAAAAGATTTACAAAGATCAATTTGATTCAATTAAAAAGATATGTGCTCTTTTTAAAGAACACAGTGACTCTTTGATTGCTCAATTGAACTCTAAATCTATGGAAAATGCGGATTTAAAAGGTCAAATTCAAGAAAAGGTTTTTGTGACAACAGCATTACAAAATGAATTAAGGAGATTAAAAGGTAAAAATGTGCTTGATAATGCCTCCACAATAACTAATGCCACCACTATTGCTCCAAGAATGTTCAAGCTGGACATAGAACCTATTTCTCATAGACTTAAGAACAATAGGTATGCCCATGAGGATTATCTTAAGAAGACTATATAAAATACTAACACCATACATAGAATTGTAGAATGCGCTAGAAAACAGAATCCTAGTAAACCTCTATTAGACTCTACTTGCATGTTTACAAAACACGTTCAGGAATTGTTAGTCTATGTCTTTAAGACATGCCCTAGTTTAACAAAATCTTGTGAGAAATTAGTTGATGTCACACCAAAGAACAAGGATAAGAAAGTTAGGTTTGCTGACCCTGTCACATTTTCAAACAACACTTAGAAACAGGTTGATTCAAACAAAACTCAAGACTGTGACCAACCTTTGTTGCATTCTACAGGAGTAATTTGTTCTACTAGTGCTAGCGGATCAAAGCCTACAGGCAATACAAAGAACAATAGGATCTCGCAATCATCAAGTAGCAACAAGACCAATAAAGTAGAAGAATAATCTAGGAGCGTTAAGTCTAGGAAGAATAAAAAGAATCGTGTTGCCAAAACTGAATGTAATGCTTATGTCATGCAATCTATGTTAAATGTGAATTCTAAACCTGTTTGTGCTATCTGTAATGAATGCTTGTTTGATGAAAATCATGATAAGTGTGTTCTTAATTTTGTTCAAGATGTAAACGTGCATTCAAAATCTAAGTCTACTAAGAGTAACAAAAAGCAAAATATTTGAAAACCTACGGGTAAAGTGTTCACTGAAATTAGCTATAAGTGGAAACCCATAGGAAGAACTTTCACTTTAGTTGGTAATTTGTGCCCTTTAACTAGGGTCACTTCTACTAAAGTAGTGCATCTTAAGGAAACCACTTCTAAATCAGTAGAAACACAAAAACCAGAGATTAAAGTCTATAGCAGGAAACCCAAACAAACAAAATCTCTAGGTTCGAGAAGTAAATCTACGATTGTGAAATCTAGGATTACTAACACAACGGAATCCAACCAGTATTAGGGATCTAATGCTTCAGATGTTCCATCTTCTTCTTCTCTTGTCAATTTCAGGTTGTCAAGAATGTTCTCTAGTATCTGGACTCCAGATGCTCCAAGTATATGACAGGGAATCACTCTCAGATCATCAACTTTGTTTCAAAATTTCTGGGCACTATAAGATTCGGAAATGATCAAATAGCAAAGATTATGGGCTACAGAGATTATCAGCTTGGAAACGTCATAATCTCTCAGGTTTTATTATGCGGAAGGGTTAGGTCACAACCTATTCTCTATCGGACAATTTTGTGATTCAAATCTTGAGGTTGCATTTCGCAAACACACCTGCCATATTCATGACTTAGATGGTGTTGATTTACTCAAGGCATCAAGGGGCTCAAACTTATACACATTGTCGTTGGAAATTATGATGTCAAACTCTCCCATATGTCTCTTGTCTAAGGCATCCAAAACCAAATCTTGGTTATGGCATCGAAGATTATCTCATTTAAACTTCGATTACATAACTCAACTGGCCAAACAAGGAATGGTTTGCGGGCTACCAAGATTAAAGTTTAAAAAAGATCATTTATGTTCCGCCTGTGCTTTAGGAAAAAGCAAGAAACACTCCCACAAACCAAAAGCTGAAGACTCCATTCAGGAAAAGCTCTATCTGTTGCATATGGACCTTTGCGGACCAATGAGGATTCAAAGTATCAATGGAAAGAAATACATTTTGGTGATTGTTGACGATTACTCTCGATTCACGTGGGTAAAATTTCTAACATCAAATGATGAAGTTCTAGAGTTCGTGATTAAATTTCTCAAAATGATTCAAGTCTGTCAAAATGTGACTGTTCAAAACATCAGAACTGATAGTGGCATAGAGTTTGTCAATCAGACACTCAAAGCTTACTATGAAAATGTCAGGATTTCACACCAAACATCAGTTGCACGCACTCCTTAACAGAAAAGCATTGTCAAAAGACAAAACCGAACTCTTATGGAAGCTGCATGCACCATGTTGATATTTTCTAAGGCTCTACTATTTCTCTATGCAGAAGTAGTTGCGACAGCTTGTTATATACAAACCGATCCTTGATTAGAAAACGTCACAACAAAACACCTTATGAACATCTCTATAACAAGAAACCTGACTTATCCTATCTCCACATCTTTGGTGCTCTCTGTTATTCCACCAATGATAGTGAAGATCTTGGCAAGTTGCAACCAAAAGCAGATATTGGAATCTTTGTCGTTCATACTCCAGCAAAGAAAGCATTCTGGATCTACAACAGGATGACACGTTTAATCATTGAAACCATTCACGTAACCTTTGATGAGCTAACAACGATGGCTTCTGAACAATTCAGTTCAGGACCCAAGCCTCAACTCTTGACTCTTGTAACACACAGTTTAGGACTTGTGCCAAACCCTCCTTCTCCAACACTGTTTGTCCCACCAACTAAGAAGGACTGGGAAATTTTGTTTCAACCGATGTTTAATGAATACTTCTCTCCTCTTACAAGTGTTGCTTCTCCAATTCATGCAGTTGTTGCTCTAGTTCCAGTTAATTCAACCGGTACACCTTCCTTGACTTCAGTTGATCAAGATGCACCATCACCAAGTACTTCAAAAACTCCTTAAGAAACACAAGATCTAGTACTTCCTTTCGGTGTTAAAGAAGAGAATCATGATATTGAAGTTGCACACATGGATAATGATCAATACTTTGGTATTCCAATCCCACAACCAAGTTTTGAAGAATCTTCTTCTCAGCTTGTTATTCCAAATAATGTGTACTCTGTAAATCAACCACCTGAACACATCAGTAAATGGACCAAAGATCAACCGATTAATAGTGTAATTGGCGATCCTTCTAGACCTGTCTCCACTAGACATCAACTACAAACTGAAGCCTTGTTCTGTTATTATGATCCTTTCCTTTGAACCAAAGAGTTAGAAAGAAGCATTAACCGAATCCTATTGGATAGAAGCCATGCAAGAAGAACTCAATGAGTTTGAACGTCTTGAAGTTTGGGAGCTTGTACCTCGTCCAGATCGTGTTATGATTATCACCTTGAAGTGGATATACAAGTTAAATTAGACGAACTGGGAGGTGTGTTGAAAAACAAGGCTAGGTTGGTAGCAAAAGGGTATCATCAGGAAGAAGGCATAGACTTTGAAGAATCGTTTGCTCCAGTTGCACGACTTGAGGCCATCTATATCTTTATCGTATTTGCTACTCACATGAACCTGATCGTCTATCAAATGGATGTGAAGACCGCGTTCTTGAAAGTCATACTTCGTGAGGAGGTCTACGTCAGTCAACCGGATGGGTTTGTCGATCCAGAGAATCCCAATCATATGTACAAGCTGAAGAAAGCTCTTTATGGGTTGAAACAAGCTCCACGTGCTTGGTATGATTTGCTCTCATCGTATCTACTCTCCCAAAAGTTCTCCAAAGGAGCGGTTGATCCCACATTTTTCATTAGAATAGAAGGCAAAGACATCTTACTGGTATAGATCTATGTAGATGATATTATATTTGCCTCAACGAAACCTGAACTTTATGAAACATTTTCTGAAATAATGTGTTCAAAATTCAAGATGTCGATGATGGGCAAACTATCATTTTTCTTAGGACTTTAGATTTTTCAAAGTCCCAGAGGCATCTTTTTAAACCAATCTAAATATGCTCTTGAGATAATAAAAAAATATGGTATGGAAACCAGTAAACCCGCGGATACTCCCATGGTGGAGAAATCCAAACTGGATGAAGATCCACAAGGGAAAGCCATTGATCCTACACGTTATCGTGGAATGATTGGATCCCTTATGTATTTAACATCTAGTAGACCAGACCTTTAATTTGTTGTATGCATGTGTGCCCGGTATCAGGCCAAGCCTACTGAAAAGCACTTACATGCAGTTAAGCGAATCTTTCGATACCTAAAATGAACCATTAACATGGGTTTGTGGTATTCGAAGGATTCCTGTATTGCACTAATAGCTTTTGCAGACACTGGTCACGCTGGTTGCCAAGATACCAAAAGAAGTGCATCTCAAAGTATGCAGCTAGTGTGTGATAGATTAGTGAGCTGGTTGTCAAAGAAGCAGAAAATCACAGCCATATCGAGTACAAAAGATGAATACATAGCCTTGTCAAGATGTTGTACTCAAATACTTTAGATGAGATCACAACTGACTGACTATGTCCTTAAGTTCAAAAAAATTCCTTTGTACTGTGATAACAAGAGTGCCATTGCCTTATGTTGTAACAACGTCCAACACTCCCGATCCAAACATATTGACATCAAATATCACTTCATAAATGAGCAAGCGGAAAATGGTGTGGTTGAACTCTACTTCGTTAGAACATAATATCAGCTGGCAGATATCTTTACCAAGGCATTGGGATGAGAATGACTTGACTTTCTCATCAACAAGCTTGGAATGAGGAGTATGTCTCCTGAAACGCTGAAAAGTCTGGTAAAAGAAGAGGACGAGTAATGGTGGTAACTCGTTCTGTATCATATGTATTATATGTAAACAAGAAAATATAAAAACACAAAAAGATTTTTCATTTTTTATAAAATTTTACAAAAATAAAATAGAAAAATATAAAACCAGAAAACAAAATACAAAAATATAAAACCAGAAAATACAAAAATATGTTTTTCATGTCATGTCTTCTGAAAATCGATAACATTTACGGCCTTAGAAATGTCATTCAATAATGATACGAGGTTGTAAATGAAGTTCAAGCAGAAGTTCTAAATGTTTTCAAAACATGTCAATGGCTTGCTATCATTTTAGATAGCAACCCGGTCTTCAACTTAAAGGCAAGTATTTCGCCAAAAAGAAAACTTAACCTCACAACGGAAATTAATTTTCTCGGGCATGGTCTACTTCATGACCATGCAAAGGCTTGTGTTTACTTTTTAACACAACCCGTGCTTTCTTTATACAATAAATGTACGTGTCAGTGCATTTATGTGTTACAATAAGAGAAATCTTATTTTTGTGGTGTTGATTTAAAAAGGAATTTAATCATCTCAATGTTTCATCAGAAAATAATTTTCAAAGGCATTTGACCACTCAAACAATGACTACAACTCTTTAACTAGAAAACGGGTCATTATTTGAGGGGGATAAAATGTCAAATAATCTTCTTCAAAATTCATCATTTGATAAAAGAAAAAGGTTTTAAACAATAACGGATTAATATTTAAAGGAGATTTAATTAAATTTAACTTATTCGTGCTTTATTTGTTGTGTGTTTAATCCTTTAGGGCCTTAATAACAAAAATAAGTAGCTTAGTCTAGTAGTTAAAACCTTTAGGGACTAATTGTGCCAAAAGTCTAACTAGATTCTGCCTTAGGAAAGTTATTAAAGAAAAATACAATAAAGTATAAACATTAGGGGGCATTTGGGTTAAAAATCAAAAGATTTTATATGACAAACACCCCCACCCCGTCACTTTCATAACACACAAACCAACACTACCTTTTTTTCTCCATTGTTATACTCTGCTCAAAATCAAGAACTTAAAGATTTAGTGTTTTCAATCCAAAAGGTAAACCATAAACTTGCATCTTATATCCTAAACACCTCATAATAAAAAGGAATTAGACAATTTCACAGGTTTTGGCTCGAAAACCCTAGAAATTAGGCTAGGGTTCTTCTAAATCAAATGTGTGTTAAATCTTAAATTGATTGGGGGGTTTTGCTAATCTAGGGGCGTATATTACTCGTTTGAAACAGTTTTATATGGGGTGATTACATGATTAAGTTATGGTTGATTTGTTGTTTGAAATTTTAGGGGTTTTGGAAAGAACATGAAAATGCTCATGGGTTTGTGTTTAATAAGTGCTATAATGTATCCTTGAATGTGTTAAAGTGAGAAAATCCAAGCTAAAACATCAAAAAATTAATATCTTTAGATACTCATTTTATAGCATAAGTGGTAATTTTTGTGGACAATTCTTGAAAAAGAAGCTTAAAATTTGAAGTTTGTGTTTTCATTTGAATTGCGCTGGGCGATTTATACCAAAATTTTATACTGGGTGATTTATACACTAAAATTACACTGGGCGATTTATACCTGAAATTAACTCTAGGTGATTTATACACTTATATTAAGCGATTTATACATGATTTGTATAACTGGGTGATTTATACCTGATATAACACTAGGCGATTTATACATAGCAAATAACATTGGGCGATTTATACCTGAGATTTACACTAGGCGATTTATACCTACAATTTTGCACTAGGTGATTTATACAGGGTATTTTTCCTAGAATTCTGTTTGTGTTCACTATTTGACTATGTTTGACCAATAGTTAGTTTGTTGACCATCCATGTTGACTTCCTGATCTTTGATAATCAACCTTTGTTATACATGTATGCCTGATAATCTGTGTTTAATCCCTAGTTAATAATCAAAGCTTGCTTCTTAAAACTATCTGCATCAATAAAAGTGTCAGTTAGTAATATATATTTGTTTGTATATAAACTGTATTAGACAATTCTTAGCAGAACCATAAACACTTCAGCTCAACAAACTGCTCTTGACAATGCCTTGGTCTCTCCTGATAATCGAGTCAAGATTGGCAAGTGCAACATGAGAATCATTCCCACAATGACAAAGAAGGAACCTACTTATCAAGTTGTCTTGGATGCTCTTGCACTTTCTCCTCTCTACCTAGCTTTCCTAATCATAGCTGAAGTCCCGGAAATATATATGTAACAGTTCTGGCATACCATCACCAAGATCAAAGATTCTTCTTTGTACCAGTTCAAGCTAGACAAAAAAAGTGCAGAGTTGAAGTAGAAGTCTTTCTTGACATTCTCCAAATATATCCTAGACTTCCAAATCAAGAATTTGTTGAACCTCCTTCTTCTGATGAATAAATTGCTTTACTCATTAAGGAACTAGGTTACAAAGGAGATATTAAATATATCACTGAAGTGTACACTAACCACATGCACCAACCTTGGAGAACCTTTGCTGCCATCATCAATAGATGCCTTTCTGGAAAAACCACATGTCTCGATAAGATTAGACTTTTAAGAGCACAAATCCTGTGAGGGATGTTCTATAATAAGAATGTGGATTATGTGGAACTACTTTAGGAAGACTTTATGTTCCAGATATACTATAGAAACACCAGTGCTGCAAGAAAGGAGAACATGCCCTATCCAATATTTACAAAGGCTATCATCCATCACTTCATTTCCAAAGATAAGTCAATATAAATGAGGAACAGACATTTCATGCACACAGTTTAGGATGACACTCTTTTGGGTTCCTTGAAATTTGTCTCCAAGACTGAGGAATATCAAGCGTATGGAGCACTAATTCCAGAAGAAATGACTAATCAGCAGATGCAGGACTCTCCTGCCTATAAGACTTATCTTACATTCACTACAGGAGCAACAACTCCTAAGAAAGCAAGGAAATTTAAGAAACCTGCTTCTCCTTTAAAGAAGAAAACTCTTGTTGTTGTTAAAGAGCCTGCAGGGAAACCTGCCAAGAAACCTGCTGCTAGAAGACAGTCTGCTGGTGTTCAAATCAATTACATTCTTGGTGTGTCTGTGTCAAAGAAGAAGGCACCAGCAAAGGCTGAAAGAAGCAAAGGGATTGACTTGCTGTCTGAAGCCGCATTACTTGAGGAAGCTTAGTTGAAAAAGACTATCAAAAGAAGAAAATGAGAAACAGACATTCATCAAGCAGGTGGCTCAAGTGAGGGAGTTGGTTTAGAATCAGAGGTTCTTGGTGAGCCAAAATGTAAGTCAATTAACACAAGTGAAGGAACTGGTTTAAAACCAGGGGTTCCTGATGTGTCCAAAGCAAATTCTTCTAAGAGTAAGTATGAGTCTTGGGGAGATAGTGATGATGATGATGATGATGATCAACAAGGTAATGATGAAAGAACTGAATCTGATAATGACAAAGCTGATGATCTCAATAAGACATATGATGAAGAAGAAGATGAGTTTGTACATACTCCTGATGACTATGTACCTAGTGATGATGAAAATGTAGATGATTAAGAGTATGATCGTATCAATGAGGAGATGTATAGTGATGTAAATGTGGAGTTAAAAGACATAAAGCTTGAAGGTGGAAGAAAAGACGATGAAGAGATGACTGATGATGGTCATGTAGATGTTGAGCACGAGAACGTTAATCAAGAGATTACAGGTGATCAAGTTAATGATGTTGCTCGGGCAACAATTACAGCTGCCCTCGCTACATAGAATACTGAAGTTCTACTACAAAGCTCTTCTATCTCATCTGACTATGCCACTAAATTTCTCAACTTTAATAACATTCCTTTGGCTGACACTAAAACTATTTCAATGATGGAAACCAAGTCCAATAAGAAAATCTAAGCTGTTAGACCTCACCACTTCTCATCGTACCCGTTTTGGTAATTCCTAAATCTTTAACAACTCCAACAACAATCATTCCTCACCTATTCCACCATTCATCCCTATTTCACAACAATCAACACCGATCCCAACACCAACAACTACAGAAGCAACAATCTCAACCACTTTTGCTCCTGATTTCACAATCCTTACTGGTATCCATCAAAGACTCACTGACTTAGAAAATGAAGTCAAGATACTCATAAATGTTGATCACAGTTTAGCTATTCGTGCAGCAATCAAGTCTGAAGTTCCAACCCTTGTTAAAGAGTACATTGGAACTAGTCTGGATGATACTCTTCATAAGGTGATCCAAAGACATAGTGCAGAACATATTAAAGAACAATCTGTTCTAGCAGATGTCGTACAAATGCTCCAACGACATCAAAAACCTTAGAAAATTGTTGCTGATATTCGCAAGATTAAGATAGAACAAGTAGGAAAACAACAAGAGACCAAATACACCATCACTTCATCTGATACGGCTGAATTACAAGAATTTGATCAAAAAAAATCTTATTTGAGACAATGACTAAAACTAAGTCATTTAACAAAAACACCAAGCACAAGGCCTTATATCATACTCTCATGGAGTTTATTCTTGAGGATGAAGATGCCATGGACAAATGTGTTGTAGACAAGTCAAAGAAGAGAAAGCCAGATGATGCTAACAGAGATGAAGGCCCTCCTGCTGGATCAAACCAAGGGTTAAAGAGGAAGTAAATAAGTAAAGACGTTGAACCATCAAAGAAGGCCAAGTCATCTGGAACCTCCAAAGGCACAACCAAATCGCAGCCTAAATCTATGGGCAAGTCTGCCAAGCAGAGGAGACAGTGTTTGAAACTGTTGATACTTAAGTGCCACGGAATCCTAGAGAAGACATGGGTAACACTTTTGAACGAACCATTGTCAAGGTTAACCTAAAGGACTGGTTTAAGAAACCAGAAAGACCTCTCACGCCTGATCCTGAAAGGAACAAAGGGAAAACAGTTGATGACGGACCTACTTAAAATTGTCTTAGTGATCTTGCCAAAGCAGAAAAATCTTCTAAAACATTCAACGAATTGATGAGCACTCCAATCGACTTCATTGCATTCGCCATGAACCGCTTGCAGATTAGTGATCTAACAAAAGCTGATTTGGTGAGACCGGTTTACAATCTTCTGATGAGGTGTCATTTTATACACTTTTTTGGGCTCATTTAACCCCCTAAGTCGTGCATTTATGCCCAAAATAGGTACTTAATCGTTCCTTTTTAGGTATTTAGCATTGGGAAGGCATTTAGAGGAAAAACACGTAACTTGGGCTTATTTGGAGAAGAAACGGACAAGACTACGGACCTACACCAAAATCTCTTGAAGATTATGCTTATAGAGCGTGGAGACGGCGTCGTAAGCATAAAGCGACGCCGTCATGATTTACGAAGCGACGGCATCAGTACATGGGTGACGCCGTCAGAACATGGACGACCTAAAGGAACTCTAGAAGATTCGATGTCACGAGATTAAGAATACCATTTAACGCACGCGTGAAGCACCAAATATTGTTTTGATCATAACTCCTTCATACAAACTCGGATTTTGACGATTAAATAGCCCAAGCGTTCAGAATGAGAAAATCTAAAACTATGCGAAAAATGTCATGGTGACAGCGTCACATGTTAAGTGGGGTTTAGGATCTAGAACGCGCAAGTAGATTTCTCATCACATGTGTATGTATATCTATATCGTTGTAGTAGTTGCGTTGTACGCACCATTCGATCGTACTTTATTAAATAGTAATCGGGCGACATAAATTATAGGTCGCGGTTGAGTTCGTTGTTGAGACGACTTTGGATTGTTTTAGTTATTTTGATCTTCGGCATAGATCAAGGTGAGTTCATAGCCTCCCTTTTAATCTGTTTTAAATGTTTTAAAACCCGCGAGGGGGATACATGCTCGTTTTGAAAAATGGAACACAAGTAACGTGATGTGTACTTGTTGTTGTTTGTTTTGAAAAGTGAACACAGTGTGTTTTGATACGTGATATGATTCCATGCTATGAGTTTATGCCTTTGACTGTGTACTCGTTAATTACCGAGGAGGTAAGCGTTGAATGCATTAAATAGATCTATTGGGTTTGACAGCCCTGTCTGGGGTATGAATCCGTTGGTGAACACCCTGTAACGGACATTTTGTATTGAGAAATGGGTGGTGGCATACTACTCGGTCACTTATTTTATCTATAATGACAAATGTGTTAAGGTTTGGTACACGGGCTCATACAAGATGGAAAAGTTGTGTGGCCTGCCTAGCTAGCAGTCATACGTGTTTTGTGGAACCAAAGATTGTGTTCTGATTATTATTTGCAAACTCTGTGAATTCACTCAACGTTTTGTTGACGTTTTTAAGCATAGTATCCAGTTATAATGTAGATTGATGGCTTGGATGGGACGTAATGCTTATATCATATACTGTGTCTCTGTGAAATTTTGTTATTTAAACAAAAGGTTGCTTTGGAAAAGTAATCGTATCATGACTTTTGTAATGAAGTTATAATAATATGGGACGCTTGTAACTCTGAAGTTCTTCAAAATAAATAAATAAAATTTTGATTTAATAAACGTAACTTTTGAACGTTTACTGGGATCTCGTGTGCATGAATTATGAAGGACACCTGCAAATGATTTATTCAGCTTCGATCGTAGTTTTGGGTGTATACAAAATACCACTCATTTGCGTCTAATACTGCATTTCTCTACGGACCAATTTATCAATTCTTGATCGTCTACCCGAGGGATCCTCTCAACTTGAGATGATCATCACCACCGATTCTCGCATTAGTTTGTCCCCACCAAGAAAACTGCTAAACTTCGTGAAATGATATCTTGATGTTCACAACACACATCAAGATGAATCTCACATAGCGATCGTGTACTCGTGTGTAATATGACTTTACTAGCTGAAAAGTCCCTCATCAGGCTTATGATTAATGGCTTCAAGTACAAATCATTTACGATCATGTCGACTACACCACCCAGATGGCCATTGACCATGCAGCAGGCGAGAGACTTAGAAAATTAAGGCCGAAAGAAGCATGGAAAACCATAGAGGATTTAGCTAAATACAAAGAAGAAGTAGAGTGGAACGAACCAATCTTTTCTGAAAAAAGAAGTCCCGACTACATTGATGCCAATTTGGAACAGGAGTTAGAAAGTATGGAACCTCAAAGTAGAATCTTTGAGAGGAGTGAATTAGCTATTGTAAATTGTAAAGTATTTAGTATTGGGGGATATCACATCTCCCAAAAGACTTATCAGGTAAGATTGAGGGAAAATACAAAATTGAAATTGATGATCCAAGAGGATCAAATAAGCAATAGAGGAAGATATGAGAAAAAAAAAATGACCATATATGTGTCTTGCGGATAGTTTAATAGCAACCCTGAAGGTCAAGATAGAAGTACAAAGAGTGCATTCCACAAAAATAGAAAAGATTACTAGATTTCCTACTCACACCCCTAGCATAATCCCTGAAACACTCAAGCCTACCATGGTGCATAGGGTCTCGATGATTTCTAATATTGAACCCACTATCTATAGAACCCCTCACCAACACCTAAATTTCAACCTTAAAATGCCAATACTTCATTCATTTGAGGAAAATAAGGTTAAGTACGAAGATGAAGATGAAGTCAAGATAAAAATTATGGGAACCGGAATGGATAAAGAATCGTTTGAGCATAATCTTTATAAGAATGACATAACATCATGTATTTGTCATAATTTTTCTCCAACTTCAAATTCACCCATCAAACCAAAGGATTCGGGTAGCTTTAGGATAAAGGTAGTAAAACCCTTGACCATTCATACACCGCCTTCACCCCACGTGGCATACCTCTATCCAAATGATATGTATCGCTACTATCACCCACACTTAACCTCAAGTGTAGGGACACCACCTTTACTCTCAAATAAGCGTAGAGTCAGGCTCATGACTCGAACAAAAACAAGCGCTTTTTGGGAGGCAACCTAATATTTTAACCTTGACATTAACCTGATGAGTAATATCAACCCATAAGCAGCAAAATAAATTGATCTATGTTATTCCTGAGCAATAAATCCATATAGTCGAAACCTTTAGTTTCTTTCATCGACATCTGGTTTTTAAAGCTTCAACCATCGATCATTTATGCTTGAACCGGTTTTGCATTAGCAACAGCCTCCTGTCACAGCATAGGGTTCTTGAACATAGATGTATATCGAAATTGCAAGTTGCAACATAAAAAATATGTAAAACTCACATCGTGTACGTCTTCACATATATGTAAGGTGTGTATCACACCATCACCATCACAACCAACTATTAGTCTCCCTGAAAAAGAACAATTTTCATTCTTAGAAACTTAAGTCGAGATACTCATCTTTCATAAGGACCAAAAATCTAAGCTACGCCAAATTACCATCTCTCCGCTGACACTGGTACCTCTTATAGTCAATTGTTGTCCGTTGGATTGCGATGGAGTTGCTGCAGCTTTCTGTAACTAAGCATGATCTTTTCCTATATGTTTAAGATTCATAGAAAAAGCTGTGTCGATAAGAAATCCGATTTAGTGTACTTAATATGACTGTCATGTGCAATCACCAAATTTTAAGATTTCAATTCATGGTTAACCGCACGTAGAGAATGAAGATATGCCAAAGCAAGTACCCACATACAATGAAGGCAGTGTTTAATATGACAAAATACACGTCGCAAGTTCGACCCACTTGCTAATAAATTGGCCAGTTTGGTTATGCCACATTTCTCACAGGTCAATACACTTCGTCATTTTTGGACTATATCTCGTATCTTCACAGGACAACGCAGCCCACGACATTTATCTAAAAGCTTAAATACCAACTAACATACACAATCTGTATTTGGTGATAACATTTTTTTGGCAATCATCAATTTCTTTTTACATAACTTCAAATACACAGTACAAAACCATATTACAATTAACCTATGAACATTTTCTACAAACGAATATATAAAACCACTTTTAATTCAGGCATAATTCTTTTTTTCACAACTATCAACATATCAAAATTTTCATTATGCTTATTTATTTACAAATGGGTAGATTTCTGTGCTAATGGTGATATTCGTGCGCATAAACATATTTATTTTTACTAACCTGTGCTAATGGTGATATCCGAGGGCTGACACCATCCTCATGCTCCATGTGTGCAACTATGCAACAATTCTCACTTCCAAAAAATAGTTACTGAAATTCAAAAAAGCTATTTCCATTGTGCTAATGGTGATATCCGAGGGCTGACACCATCCTCATGCTCCATGTGTGCAACTATGCAACAATTCTCACTTCCAAAAAATAGTTACTGAAATTCAAAAAAGCTATTTCCATTAGCTTTGAAGCTTATCAATTTAATGTCGTATGGCTTATCTAAGTCAATAAGCCTAAACTAATAACCTTATAAGCTGGAAAAAGTAAGCTTATTGATTCTCCAAATCTTAATAAGTCGGCGAATTTGCAATGATCACTATGCATCACATTAATTCCAATAACCTTCGGCTAAATGCGAATACAGGTATTCAAAGGACATAAAATTTACCTCTTCTATATTCACTTCCTCTATGTGGCTTTCAAGTAACCACATCGAGAATAAGTACGTGAAACCTATGTATAAATTTATAAAAAAACCCAAATTAGCAAAACTCCAAATTATGCTATCCTTCCCGCAATAACCACCTAAAAACCTTTAGCATAAATTAACCATTTGTTATGAGTTAGTCATTGAACCAAAAAGTATAGCTGGAACATAAATTATCCTTAAATCAACAAAACTTTATTCACTTAGATTGATTAATATATAGACCGCATTTTCAGATAATAATAGCAATGTCTGAAACAAAGCAAAGAAGTAAGCCTAAGTCGTCGCTATGTTAAGAGGATATTCTAGTAGTCACATTGATATTAAAAGGTGTAGACAGTGACTAACCTGAGCCAGAATCAAGATCTACTTCATAATCTGTATGCTTCAACGGTTGTGCACCGGCGCGCACCTTTCCTGTAATCTTGTCCAAATTTCAAAGCAAATTCTAAAACATGTAATCACATATTATTAAAACACAAACAAAATGCAGTGTGTTGGGATTGCGTCTTCGGAGTACTTCATCTAATTAGCGCATTGGACGAAACACTGATATGAACACCTACTGTTTGAAAATGCAATCTCAAAAATCTAATATCAGATACAACGTACTATACAACGCACTACATTAGTTGATTCTATTGCACAATAATACATTAATTACAAAAGACCTAACTCAGGGTTGGCGGGCTTATGTGAAACTGAAAAGTCAAATAAGCTCTATTACCTTAAGCATATAACCTAACTTGAGCTTAATAACCATAATACTTTGAAGCCTCGAACATGAACCTTCAAAACTATAAGGGTCAAAAAAAAAAAAGCTAATCCAAACACCCCTGATAATATATTATGCAAGCGAAACTAAAAATTGAAGGTAACTTACCTTTATAAACCACTAATGATCTGAAATAGTCACTGTGTTCCTGTAGAAACATAAAATATACACAATCAAAACAAAAAAATTGAATCTCTATATCTATTAAAAAAATTATTAAACCTTCCTTCACACTGCCAGAATCGTTGTTACACTACCGCCTGCCAACTTCGCCGCCTATGATTCATATCTTCGTGGTTTAATCGAACATGATATGAAAAAGAGTGTATGTAAGTGAAAGGTTTGAGAATGAATTTGGTGTATGTGTATTGGGGCGGTGGTTTTTTATCAATAAAAAAGAACAGATTTGATGATTTGGTGGGGAAGAGGTAGAAGAGGAAGACACGTAGCATCTGTGATTTGTTTACTAATTTACTATTCATAACGATTAAAAAACAGTGAAGCGGTGAAGAAGGAACGAAGTTTCCAGAACATTCTGATAATTTTCTATTCTAAGGTACAAGTTCATTGGAGATTAGTTTATAGGGGAACTAATGTTCATTAGGTTATTTTATTATTTTTTTTAATAATAAAAATTTTGCATAGAGTAAGAGGACAACACAGCATTTGTATAAGAGTATTAATAAGATGTACATTATATAAATTATATAATGCAATTTGCAATATATATTTATTTAAACGTGGAGAAGTATTAAAGAAGGGTTAGGTTATAAGGACCCCTTAAAACATCATTTGTACGTTCACCCTTTTCATGTTTTTTGATTTTTTTTTTAAATTTTTTAATTTTATTTTTATAATTTTGTTTATGTTATAAAACTGTGAAACGGAAAGTGCGAAAAGAAAATCAAGTTTAACAAGTCAAAAGTAATAAACTGTCAAAAAATACAAACAAAAACTGATAAAAAAATGTATTGCACTGTAAACAGGGAAACAAAAGAACAAAAAAGTATTAAACATCCGTACTTTTTATGAGTCGTTGGTACAATAGTAACACCCATTAAAGAAAACTTAATGTACAAGTAGGTGTAAGAAAGAGTCAGGCATAAATGAAAAGGGAAGTGATTTGTGCACCATTTTTTTTCATCCATACACCAATAATCATGCATACTGGTGTTGTACTGTGTGCATTACTGATGTCATTTAGTGGTGTATAGGTAAAAAAAATGGCGCACAAATCACTTCCCAAATGAAAATTAAAAAGAAAAAGATCGCTAAAGACCTGGTTTTTGTTTCAGGTGGCATCAAATCATTGAAATAGGTGCATTCTACATGATCAAAAAGTTACTTTCATAAAATCAAGAGTAAATTAAACCTTTAGTCCTTCAACACTTCAGTATTCTAGCAATTAGTTTTAAGTTCTTTGAAGTTGCGCGTTTAGTCCTCAACGTCATGGTTTTGCTACACTATGGGTCAAAATTCCTCACACTTTTTAGTTTTACCCGTTAGTCTTCACACGTTACTAAAGCATGATGGGTGTTTTGGTAATTGCTTAGTTTGTATTTTTACCTCTCATTTATTTACACCTTTGAGCCCCCATCATATCACTCCATTATTCTTGCTCGTTACATTACTCTCTACTCCTAATTTTCGTCCTTTCATTTTTTCTCACTAAAATCATTAAGTGTGTTTCAATAGTTATTTAACATAAACAATTCGTTCTTAAAAAATGTTTATTATACCTTTTTTTTTTTTTATGTTTTCAAGTTTAGCACGAAACAAGTTTTCCATCTGTATTCGCCATGGTAGAAGCTTTAGGAGTTTCCAGGTCGACAATATCTAGGAGGTAAAAAAGATTTATATGATTTTATGGATATGGATGTTTTTTAAGTGTATGAACTGAATAAGATGGTCTTAGAGTTACGTTATGGAGGTTTGGATGAGCCAATGTATTACCATTATATGATACCTATGAGGAAAGTTTATTCGGAATGTCCGTTTTACATGCCTACGAGGTTTGTTAGTTTTAAAAGCGGGTAATAACAGTTCAAAACTGAAAGTCAAACTCTGTACTTTATAAAAAGTTATACATTCCTGCAGAAACTTGCAAGCATTTTGTTCATTTTCCTTCGAGTTTCAGGTCTCGGGCCAAAACAAAAAGTGTCTGAAAACGTCGTTTACATAAAATCCTCTTTAGAGTTCCGAGTCATGAAAATGTGATTATAATGGTCGTTGATGACTGATCAGAATCTAGACAATATATATGTACATAAAGTCAAAGTCCAATAAAGTCAAATGGGAATTTTGAAACAGTCAACGGGTTTGATATGAGATCTTGTTTGGGTGTTTATAAAATAATAACGCTATTATTATTATGAGTAATAACAAATTTAGACTTGACACGACTTTTATGAACGGATATTATATGCTAAAAGTGGTAACTTTGGTAAAAACGTACGGACATAAATCCCCCATACGAGTAAATGATAACCAATTGGAACGTCGAATGTGTCGACGAGAATAAAGAAAGTAAATATAAAAGAATTATATGACGGACTTACTAAAATGTAAAACTTTCATAAAAATATCAACTTTCTAAAAATAGAAAGTTTCCAAAAATAGAAAGTTTTCACTTAAGTGACGTATAATATAAATGAAAGGGAATGATCGTGAACTCAATTAAGTGGTGTTTAGGAGCTGGACGCACAAAAGGATTTCTCATAACATGTGTATGTATATCTATACGTTGAAGTAGTTGTGTGTGTTAATCACTATTCGATCGTACCTTATTAAATAGTAATCGGTCGATATAAATTAAAAGTCGAAAGGTTGAAGTATCGTTCTGTTAAGACGACTTTGGATTGTTTCGATTATTTTGATCTTCGGCTTAGATCAAGGTGAGTTCATAGCCTCGCTTTTGAACTGTTTTAAATGTTTTAAAACCCGCGAGGGGGATACATGCTCGTTTTGAAAAAATGGAACACAAGTAACTTGATGTTGATTGTTTTGAAAAGTGAACGCAATGTGTTTTGATACGTGATATGATTCCATGCTATGAGTTTATTCCTTTGACTGTGTACTCGTTAATTACCGAGGAGGTAAGCGCTGAATGCATAATATAGATCTATTGGGTTTGACAGCCCTGTCCGGGGTATGAATCTGTTGGTGAACACCTTGTAACAGACATTTTGTATTGAGAAAGGGGTGGTGGCATACTACCTGGTCACTTATTTTATCTATAATGATAAATGTGTTAAGGTTTGGTACACGGGCTCATACAAGATAGAAAAGTTGTGTGGCCTGCCTAGATAGCAGTCATACGTGTTTTGTGGAACCAAAGATTGCATTTTGATTGTTATTTGCAAACTCTATGAATTCACTCAACGTTTTGTTGACGTTTTTATGCATGTATCTCAGGTTTAAACGCTGTTGATGGCTTGGATGGGACGGAACGCGGATATCAAAGAGTGTGTCTCGGTGAAATATTTTGTTTATTTAAACAAAAGGTTGCTTTAGAAAACAAGTCGTATCATGACTTTTGAAATGAAGTTTTTAAGTTAATATGGGACCTTGTAACTCTAATGTTCTTCATATAAATAAAATAAATTTTGATTTATAAACGTATCTTTTGAACGTTTACGGGACTCGTGTTAGCATGAATCCCATGGTAACGTAAGCAACCGAACCCCAAGGATGTTGTATTCCCTCTGCGTAATTGCGAAATTTGGGGGTGTTTACAGAGTGGTACCATAGCACGAGTTGTAGCGAACTGAGTCGTTTAAAAAAACTTGGACTAACAAACTGTTTTTTGGAAAATTTTCACGATTCTTTGCACGAAGAATCCGATATCCCCGCGCGCGTTTTTTTTCCTGATCCTTTAGAAGCCTTAATGTTGATGCTTGATTGCATAATTATTGACTGTGATGACAAAGTGGGGGATACACTTGGTATAAGTTAACGATTATATACGTATATATATTATAAATATCTAGTATATATATATATATATAGATAATTATATATATTAAATATATATATATAAAATATATATATAATAAGTATTGACATTTTTCTTATGCAGAAACCATTTTTTTTATGTAACAAAAAACCTACAAAACCACTTTTTTACTCCTAATATGCATGATGTAACAATATACTTAATGCAAAATGGCTTTTTTTTGGTGCCATTTATGTAATAATAGAAACATAGGATGTTAGTATTCATCATAGCTGAAAGTCAATCTGGTATTTTGGTTTATCCCTAAACAAGTGGTTAGAAACTTTAGAACCATCTAAAAAAATTGCCGCCTCTGAAAAAAACTGCAGCCATCCATTATTTAGAAGAATTTTTTTTCAAAAAAACAGATCTCATTCATAAATTTCATCTAAATAATGGCACAATTTCTTTTCGATATAAAACTCATCGATCAATCTACAAAAACTAAATTTTTTAAACAAAAAAGCGATCTCAATCACTTGACATATGAACCTCCAACATATCCCAAATTCACCACTTCAATCCCAAAATAAAACCTAGTCCTCCATATTTATCTAACCAATCAACAACCACCATGATAAAAAATCACACCGCCAATGGGAACGACCATCGTGCATCAACCCGCCTTCTCCATCTCCACCGCCAAAATTTTGTGATTCGTGTTTTTCCTAAAGAGATAAATATGAACAATTTGGTGTCTCCTTTCTACAGATACATAGGAGGTTAGTCTGTGTTAAGAAAATTAATATTTTGAGGTTAGTCTGTGTTTAGAAAATTAATATTTTTACTTTATGCAGAAGTGTGAAATTTGAAGGTTACAATTATTCATAATACTTTCTAACGTTGTAGCTATTATAAATGGTACAATGGTAAAAGAATTGGGATGCTATTATAGTCATTTTTATGTTTTACTAAGAGTTAGGATGTTATAATGGTGTAGCTGTCATAACTTTTGGTATAAACATATTACTATGACTCGTTTCAAATTTCATGCTTTATTAATTTGTATTTTGTATTGTGTTAAGATACATTATTAATTAATTTGTATTGGAGTTTGTCCCATAGCAGTTCGTTATATTAGGTTTTGAAATAATTTAGTAAAAATGTTGTTGTGTATGCTTTAGTAAAACAGTCTATCAAGGCTTCATTAGCAAAGTCTGGTCATAAGCTGTCCGAGATTGATTGGCTACTGGTCCATCAAGGATATCTTTTGTTACCTCCTTGTATTATAACTAATGAGAATAAACCTTAAATATGTGCTAAATATATGGTACGTGTTTAATTTACAGGCTAATCAGAGGATCATCAAGAGTCATATTTGACTTAAGAAATTATGGCAACACAGTTGCCGCTTCGGTTCCATTGGCACTAGATTTTTTTGTTTTTATATATTTTATTTGGGGGAATGACTCAATTAAAGGAATGACGGTGTGTGACAAAGATGATCAATGATGCACTTGTGCTTTTAGATGGCGTGCACAAATGTTCTCAAAGCTGTGCATATATATTCTCGAAGCCGTGCATATATGTTCTCGAAGCGTGCATGCACGTTCTTGGAAAAGTGCACACATGTTTTTGAATCTTTTGCACAGTTTTTTTTATCACAGATTGGGTTGTCACTAGTCGTGGGTCACATGTATGTTTTTTGGTTTTTTGTTTATGTTTTATTTTGTTAACTAATTTGATATAACTAGTTCTCTCTTTGTTTTATTTATTTCGTTTCAGTGGTGATGGCTTAATCATAGGAAACACGACGTGTGATAAAGAGATGATCAACAAATGCACTTGTGATTTTAGAAGTCGTACACATATGTTCGCGAGGCGTGCATATATGTTTTTGGAAGAGTGCACATATGTTCGCGAGGCGTGCATGTATTTTTTTGAAGAGTGCACATATGTTATAGTGAATTTGATAATACTTTGTTTTTGAATTGTAATTTATTTAATATCAAACAAAATAAATGATATTTATGTTCTTGATTTGTTAATTAAGATGTTACATATATGTGTTTATGTTTTTGGTTATAAAGTTTGAAGATTAAAGAGTGTACACTAGAAACATATGTCAATTACCATTATAAGCAAAAAAAAATATGCACTAAAAACATATGAAATATGAAATTAACAATATTAAAAAAACATATATGCACTAGTTTTTTCTGAATATATGTATGCTGAAAAAAAATATAAAACTAAATTTTTTTTTTAATTTTGAAAATTATAAGGTTTAAAAAAAGGTTTTTTAATAAAGAAAATTTAAAAAGAAGGTGAAAATGCATTTTACTATTATACCCTTTCTATTTAAATAAAATTATTTATTAATATTAAATTCCTGTTGGGTGGTATATTTGATTGCATATTATGTGCGTGACAAGCGGGATACACTTGATATAAGTAATGATTATATATATATATATAAGGCATCCGTTATATGATGTATGGTTATATATATATATATAACTCGGTATTCGCATCTCGCGAAAAGTTTAATTTCTTTATGCATTTAATGCAATATCATGAAACCATCCTAATATGTGATGAGTATAATTTTACATATGATTAAAAATATGTATGACGATTACTAATATAAGTATTTCCTTTCTTTTGTAGTATCATGGGCGAACCTTTGTCACCAGACCGTGTGTTTGACTTTCTTATGGATGAGCCGGAGCCGCATCCAGCTTACGACTTCTTCATGCCCGGACCGCTACCAGGGTATGCTGATTACCCGAACAACAACAACGGATGGATTGAGGCAGACGTGCCACTACTTGGAGAGCTTGGAGCTGTGACAAACGAACCGATGGTTGGCCCGTTAGTTGGCGGGATTGCTGAGCCGATGGTAGAGATGGAGGAGCAGGTGATCGCTCCAATGATTGACATGGAGGAGGACATTGCCATGCTATTTGGTGATGTCGATTTCAGTGATGATGACTCCGAGGGATTCGAGGATGAGGAGGAGGTCTGGGAGGTAGACAAGGAGTGGTTGATGGCTCCCGTCACACCACCTACGATGTCAGTTGTGCCCCCACCGAGCACGTATGAGGTAGGAGGTCCATCCACTGCTGCTGCTGAGGGACAGTCTTTTCCCCTCCCAACATCTGGACTTCCTGTGCCTCTGACAGTGATTGAGGATTTAAGTACCCGCATGGGTAACCTAGAGTATGGACATGGACAGCTGGTGAAGAAGGTCATATAGGTGAGTGATGGTGAGGTGGCGCACGACATTACCATTGGGGAGATTGGCCCCAGAGTTTATGTTGTAGAGGGACATGTACAGGTTATGGCGTCCCAGATGGTTCAGGTCGTGGGTAGACTAGAGCAGATTGGTACCCAGATGGAGTAGGGTCAGCAGATTGCGACCCAGAGGGATGAGGTGATTACCGAATTGACCTAGCAGGTATAGGCTTTGCAGGCAGCCGTGCAGTAAAGAGATTCACAGATTCAGTAGTTGCAGACTATGGTTTTTGAGATGAGCAGCCGTGAGAGCACGCTGATGCAGTGCATTCTTCGAATGGATAGACGTCTTGCGGATCTAGAGAGGAGACCACCAGGACCTCAGTAGTCCTATTGGTTGTTTATTTTGATTTTTGGTTGGATTATGACCGTTTGTATAGTCACTAAACTGCTAGTGTCAGTTAGTGAGGTCATGCTACCGGGTGTATTTTATTTTTGTAAACACCGCAGCCATTCGGATATGTTAGGATTCCTGTATTAGAAACTTAGGATCATCATGATTAGATGTATCGGTCTTGGAAACCAAAGATAATAACTTTTATAGGATTTTTGGTTGTACGTGTACTACCCCCCAGCATTATTATTATTGTTATGGTTATGAAAGGATTATGGTTCTCTTTGGTTATGAGTTTTGTGTAATTGTGGATGTTGATGTTTTGAGTGGTCTTGTTACTAGGTTGACTTAACCCCGAGTGTGGAATGATTTCGGTTGGTAGATCTTTCGCACGTGTATGATACTCGCTTGCATAGTCTATGAGTGGGTATTATTATTATTTTTGGTGCTTGCTATGACCATTGACCATATTGATGTTTTGTAGATTGATGATTTTAAAACTGTAGAATCGCAATAACGAATTTGTGTGTTGGACAAATGTCGTTGCGTGGATTGTACTGATTTTGATGCATAAACAATAGTAAATGTGTTTTTAAATTTCATAAACTGACCCTATGGTGTCAAATAAATGTTCTTATATATATATATATATATATAGTGGGATTTTCTTTGCAGAACCACTTTTTTGTACAGAACCTACAGAACCAGTTTTTCTACTCCTAATAATGCATGATGTACATGATATCAATGCATAATGTCATTTTTGCAACAAAACAAAAGATGAAGGTTTATTTTTTTCAATTATACAAAAGGCTGCAAGGGTATTTGAGGCATTACACATCAATTTATTTTTAATAACAGGTATTAAATCCAAATCTCTCAAAGACTTTGAATAAAGGTAGACAATTGTCTTAACGTTATGAATTAAACAACCGATGTTTGTAACGCGTTTTTTGTAACCATAATTCATATTTCGTTGCTTCGACAGATCGTGTCTAAAACAGTTGCCTCAATGTAAAAATATAGTTTTCGTTCGTTTATCCGGTTATTGTATAATACAAATTACCATATCTTGAAATATAACTTAGTCCCTTTGATTGGTTTCTAAATTAATAGAAGCAAACATTACTAAATATAAAAATTTATATAAATTATATAAATTTAACCATGAAATTTTCCGTTTATATACCGTTTCCCATATATATGCAATCTAATGTTTTTCCCACTTAACAACGAAATCAATATTTCAACTTCCACGTGTTTTAAATATCTAAACTAAAAAGGTAATAATATCAGAATTTATTTAACCAATAACCACCATTTAGTTCCAAATTATGATTTATAAATCTCGTTAAAATTTTATATCTATAAAATTTTAAGATACATTTATTGTAAATTCATTTTAATCTAAACACACCCTTTTTGTAAACCTACTTACCCAAACGTTCCCTTCGTGCTTCCTATTATACCAAACAGCCCTTATGGCTGCTAATATCAACCAAACACACCCCTTGTGCTCTTTTGTCAATCCAAACAGCCCTTACGGCTGTTAACCCAAACCAAACACGCACTTGGGGGGGGGGGGGAGGGGTGGGCGGGGCATGGGCCGAGAACGCACCTTGTTTGTTGTTATAACAAAAAACAAACACCCCTATGTTGCCGTGACAATACCATACGCACCCTATTGGGTGTTCGGTTAAACCAAACGGATCCTAGTTGTTTCTATATCCACCAAACGTACCCTAATCTATTTTTCGCCAAACCAAACACACCTCTTGGTGTTCGACAGCAGCCAAACGCACCCTAATGGCATTTTAACCAAACTAACCGCACCCTCGGCTGATTCCCAGCCCACCAAACACACACTCGGGGTGTTTTAACAAAGCCAACCGCACCCTTGTGCGGTTTATGAAAGTCGAACGCACCCTTACGGTGTTAAACCACCGGGACAAACACCCTTTGTGGTGTTTTTGATAAACCACAACGCACCCTATTTTGGGTGTTAAACCCGAGCCGGACGCACCCTTCTGGGTCGTTTTATAAAACCAAACGCACCTTTGGTGGTGGCTGGTGGTGGGTGGAGATGGTGACGTTGAGGTGATGATGGTGTCTTGCGTGGTAGGTCGTCTGTTGTGATGTGTCTTTGTGATGTTATGATGATTATGATATAGATGGTGTCACGGAGACAGCAGGTGGCGATGAATGTATAAATCGGTGGGTGAGGGTGGCGTGGGGAGGATTTGGTGAAGCAGATGGTCCGGAGCTGGCCGGAAAAACTCGCCGGAAAAACTCGCCAGAAAAAGAGGGGCGCCGGAAACCTTATGAGAGGGGAGAGGAGCATTTAGGGTTATATGTGTGGGAGTGTAAGAGATGAAATGAAAAGATATATATAATATATATAATATATATATATATATAGTATATATATAAATATAATAAATATAAATATATATATAAAATATATATATATATATAAATTATATATATATTAAAACTTTATATCAAAAGTGGCAAGTTAACATAGTATTAGTGTCTAAGGTAAACTTCTTGTATTATAGTTTTGGTAAAAACGGTTCGGGACTCGTTTGAATGACTTGATGGACGATTCGAATCTCGAAACTTTCGCCATTGTTTTCTAAATTATTTTTCTGATAAAAATGAGTATCCACTCGACTAATTTTCGTAAATGTTTTATAGAATTTATTTAAAGACCGTTTTATTATTCATTTATATTATTTTTCTTCCAGGCAAAGCTTTATCCGTAAAAATGAATTTTAACTTCAATAATTGTGTTTTTAACCAACGTTTTCGATTTAACAAGTAATTAAATTTTAATAAAAAGCTTTTAACTTAATAAATTATGATGATTAAATACAAATTTAATTATTTTGGGTCGGTACGCGTTGTGTTCAAAATTGTTGCGAGGGCATTTCAGTCACCTTCTGACTGTTTTCAGGTCTCGGTCAAAACTGAAAAGTTATCAGGAATGTCGTTTTACATTAAATTGCTTTTGAGTCCGAGTAATGAAAACGTGCTTCAGATGGTCGTTCTTATAAGTCAAGCCAGACCCTAAAAGTCAACGATTGAAATCGCCATTCAAAAATTCGAAAATTCTCGGATGTTACAGTCGTACCTGCTATTGAGGAGGTTGTTGGGCCAGTAGCTGAGATAGAGGAGGAGCAGGTGATCGCTCCCATAGTTGATATGGAGGAAGACTTGGCCACGCTGTTTGGTGATGATGACTTCGAGGATGATGCCATCCGGATGGGTTTTGTACGAGGAGGAGGTCTGAGAGGTAATTGAGGATGGCTGATGTCTCCCATCACACCACCTCCATTGCGTAGTGGTACCTTCCCACCGATGTCCTAGATGTTTGGAGGCCATCCCAATGTGGCTGTTGAGGGACCGTCTTTCCCTCACTCAGCCTCAGGACTTCCTGTACCTCCATCAGTGATTGAGGACTTGAGTACCCGTCTAGGTAACCTTAGAAGAGTACGGGCATGGGCAGCTGGTGTAGAAAGTTATCTAGGTGAGTGGTGCGGAGGTAGCGGCTGGTGTTACCATTGGGGAGATAGGCCCAAAGGTCTTTGCTGTTGAGGGACAGGTACAGGTGATGGCGCCCTAGTGACTCATGCCGCAGACAGATGGGAGCAGGTTGGTGCTCATGTTGAGCAGGGTCAACAGACTGCGGCCTAGAGAGATGAGACGATTGCTGAGTTGACTCAGCAGGTGCTGGTCTTGCAAGCAAATGTGCAGCAGAGAGACACGAAGATCCATCAACTGTAGACTACAGTTACTGAGATGGGCAGCCAGGAGAGCACAATGATTCAGTGCATCTTGGGGATGGATAGACGACTGGCAGAGCTGGAGAGAAGACCCCCAGGATCTCAGTAGTCCTATTAGTTGTTTATTTTAATTTTTGGATTTGGTTATGACCATTTGTATAACCACTAAACTGCTAGTGCCAGTTAGTGAGGTCATGCTGCCGGGTGTATTTTGGTTTTTGTAAACACCGCAGCCATTTGGATATGTTAGGATTTCTGTATTAGAAACTTAGAATCATTATGATTGAGATGTATCAGTCTTAGAATCAGAGATTTGTAACTTTTGGGGGATTTTGGTTGTACGTGTACTACCCCCAGTATTGTTATTATTATAGTTATGAGACTATGATTATCATTTGATTATGAGTTTGTACGATTGTGGATATTGATGTTTTGAGTAGCCTTGTTACTACATTGACTTAACTACGAGTGTGGAATGATTCCAGTTGGTGGATCTTTCGCACGCGTATGATACTTGCTTGCATTGTCTATGAGTGGGTATTATTTTTGAAACTTGCTGTGACCGTTGACCAAAAGACGTATCTAATAATTTTTATGTGGAATGATAATTTTTAAAACTGTGAATATGCAATAGACAAATTTGTGTGTTGAAACAAATGTCGTTGCGTGAATCATATTAACTATATTGTATAAATTATTTGTGTAAACAATGGAAAAATGTGTTTTTAAATTTCATAAACTACCCCTATGGTGTCAAATAAACCTTCTTTAAAAATATATATATATAATAATAATAAAATATGTATATATTTATATATATATATATATATAATTACCTTTTAAATAACAAGAATGGAAGATGGAATGATGATATCTTCTTTTCTTTCTTTTGAAACAATCCTATTTTTATTTTATTTTAAAAAAAATTCCGAGGAAATAACTTACGCGTGTAACGTATGAAAAAAGGACGTTTTGACGAGGATGGACATGATGTCGTTTGGTCCTCAATTATGCATAACTTGATCAACTATACATAATTTAGGAAGAACCACGCTATGTCGGGTATTTGGGATAAATGTTTAGGATAAATGTTTAGGTCAAGCTTTCGGAAGGAGAAAATATTTTTACCCATGCTACGGATTCTTATGCAAGTAACCCTACTCCTATTGACGGCATGGAGAGAGTCTCATGCGAGTCGTTGTGACCGAGTCGTCCCGAAGGGAAAATACCAACGGTATTGTTCGAGACGAGTGTGTCTAGAAAGGAGTGAAATCTAATTCGTGATAATATAAGATCGACGGTTGTTAGGGAGATATGTGTCGAGACGAAGTGTAGTCGGTATGCTAGTGAGCAATGGTAGATTTAAGCTATCAAGGGTGTAAACCGGATACCGACACTGAGAAAGGATCTTCTTGAAGATGTAAAGAATCCCAAGGTGGGTGGAAGCTAAGATGGTTAGTCTCGAGGTTGAAAATGAGAAATGGAGAAGACTTCTCCTACATTAGATGTGTGTTGCCTATGGTGTATCAACTGATGGCCGTGAAGAAGACTTCTTTTCCCGAAATAGAAAGTAGTGGTAGTATAGTTGTAAATATACTTGGAATCGTCGAGGATTAGAATAAGACACTAAGCGACCCCTAACTTAAGGTTAGGTGTAATGGTCCTTACTCACCGATGTAACGACTTAGTGTGCGTATATAAGAGCGAAAAGATTAGAGACTCTAGCCGAATGGCGACATCCGTTTCTATCATGGAGAAACGATCAAAGTAGCTAACACCTTAAGTCGAACGGTATTGAATTAGGAATGTGCGTAATTATCTCTACTTGATTAGTTGAGTCATCTAAGATTCGATGCGACGCGCTAGGACCGAGTCGACTATGCTAGTCGCGGTGCGAAAACGTTGAAATTTTAATTTTTCGTCAAACGAGCAACGAGACCATGATGCTCAATTATTTTCTTGATTGTTTTCTCATTGTCTTTTAACAATATGTGTTTTCTAGCAGGATTATCGCCGCCCAATTATGTGAAAAATGTGCTTTATGTGCTATGTGCTTTTGAATGGTAGTAAGCGTTTAGGTCGCTTTGCGTTGCCATGATGTGGCACAGGACGTGAGTGAATGAGTATACTTACCCGAATGTAGATAAAGGTTGGTTTGAGAGGTACGCACGCTTGATAGTCCATTGTCGTTTGTGGCTTGTTAACCCACAAGCATGACTATGGATGGCTAAAACCTAGCCGTGAATAAGTCGAGATCATTACCAAGAAGTTTGGCCATCTGGCAAGCCCGGTATAATGAGAAATTGATCAGTTGGGTATGAACCCGTATGATGAGCATAGCCATTGCTGAGGCTTCGTAGTAAGCAAGCACAATACGTGATAATTATCACCAATGCTTGGTTAAAAACGGGTGTAACAAAATGCGTAAGTAAAGCTAGGTCAAAATATAGAGTCATTTTAAAATGACGAATAGGCGAATATGTGCTTATATGATTATGTGGTTATGTATAATGATGCTGTAACGCGTTTGATGGGGTCATATGTACTCTGGACTATTTTCGCAACCGGTGGTGCATTATTTAATGAGACCGGGAGGGCGATGTATGTTTTGGTTTTGGATAATGATGTATATTTTGGTTTTGATTGATTGACGTATGTTTTGATTTTGGTTAGCGACGTATGTTTTAGTTTTGTGTAGCGATGTGCGCTTTATTTTTTTGGAAATATCACCAAATTAAGATTTGGATTGATCATTTGTTTAAAGTAATTCGTTTAAAAACAACGCGATTTAAGTTTTTTCGGATACGTTCCGTGGCGTATTTTGTCTCTTGTGATAAGAGCGATTGTGAATTTAATTTTGATCTCGTTGGTATAAGTTACCATTTGTTTCGTTAACTTTCCGTCTGGAATAGTCAAGGCGAGTATTATAACGCGTGATCCTTGCGTTCGAGCATGTGAGACCATTCAATAATGAGGAAACCGTCTCACTACAAGAGAAATTAAGATGAGTAAGAGAGGACGAGCACCGGACGGCGCTCCCTTAAGGTGGGTGGAATGTAACAACCCTAGTTTTACGACACATATGACGATTGCGAATTCGACGTCATAATTATTATTTTATAAGTTCATGTGAACGAACGTCGACATTTAAAATTTTATTTGTCGAGAATAATTATTTTCGTATTTTATCACGAACGGAATTGTGATTTTATTTTTATTTTTTTGACGTTTGGCGAGTCAACGTTTGACCGCGCGTTCGTTAAACGTTTTAAGCATCGTAAAATTTACGACGCGTCCCATCATTATTTTTGTGATTATAAATTATTATTTTACGAACCTTGTCATCTTTGTTCCTTGACCCTGGCCTAACTCGCGTTTAACGTTTATATTTTTATTTAATTGGGGTCATGTCACATTTTAATTAAATGTTAAAAGGAATTTACAATTAGTAAAATAAAAAAAATTATGCATGCCCATAGCTTATAGCTGTCGGCTATGGACACACACACTCCAAATCTTTGTATTCCCATGAAGAAATGATTACATGTAAGGGTTGCTTCCCGGCCATCAAAACACTTGCATATAAACACAAGTAAACTTATAGAATGAAATTTTTGTTTCCCTCTTCTTATCTTTGCTCTCCCTATCCGGCCACACTCTCACACACATATACAAAAGCCATTTTCAAGTTTTGATCATTAAAATCCATATTAACCTCACTCAAAAATGATTTAGAATAACCAAGAACCAAGTGGAAGCTTGTTTTCCTCTTCCCCTCTCCTTTTGAATTCGGACGAACAAGCAAACCAAACACCAAGGTGTTTTAATTTTTCTAGCAACCAAACCTTGTTTAGATGATATATTTAAGATCATCTATGAAAGAAAAATGAACATGCAATGAGGTTTATGCATGGTTGGGTTTTGTTAAAGCTAGTGGGTTTTTGATTTGATTAAGGATAGTTAGATTAGTGGGGAAATAATATAAAAAAGATTGGAGGGAGATTTAATTTGAAAACTAAGGGGGTTTTGGTTTCGGTTGAGGGTTCGAACCTAGGAAGGAAACACAAAGGTGTGTTTTGTTAATTGGTTACTAATCAAGATTAGTTTGGGTTGATTTGGTTATTGATTAGATTAGTTGGATTTGATTTTGGTTTGGTTTTGGTGTGGATTTGGGTTTGAGGTCGCGACCAAAAAGGGACAAAGGACTAGTGTGTTTTTCTATCGAGTCTGATCTTGCTACAATAGCATTGTGAGCATTCCCTTTTATATTTGCTTTGTTGTTTCATTTAGTTGATTTGATATTACTTGTTGCATGTGATGAAATCCATGAGATCTTGCGTCGTCTAGTTAGTTTTTGTTATAAATTGATTGAGCGAGTTAAATGTGGATCTAGATTTTGGGCAGAAATTTTGGCACAGAAAACGAGGGTCTAGATTTTGTGAAATTTATTTTTTTATTGAAAACTATGATAAAGCTTTCCTAAACGATCGTTTTGATATAAAATGGAGCTTCTAACTCCTAATAACGAAGAAACTAGAGCGAAAACAAGATATACATTTTAAGTGGAAAATTCAACACTTTTGGGTAATTACTAGTTGCTGACAGAATTTTAAACGCCCGTTTTGAGCACTTTTGAGTCCGTTTTGGCCTTCCGGCAAAACACGAAATTTGCTCGGAATGACGTTTTACTTTGCCGCGAGGCTTGCTAGTTTTAAAATCAAGTAATAACGGGTCAAAACTCAAAGTCAAATTCTGCACTTTTATTAAAAATGTCGCAAGTTCCTACAGAAACTTGCAGGGGCATTTTGGTCATTTTCTGTTGAGTTTTAGGTCTCGGCTAAAACTAAAAAGTTATCCGGAATGTCGTTTTGCATAAAATGTCATTTGCGTCCGAGTCATGAAAATGTGATATAATGGGTCGTTTTGAGCGGGTCAGATCTAGCAATATATATATACATAAAGTCAAAGTCAAATAAAGTCTAACGTTGACTTTTGAAAGTCAACAAGTTGACACAAGGTTTATTGGATGTTTTTAAAAATAATAAACGCTATTATTATTACAAGTATAATATTTTAGACTTAACGATTGTCATGAACAAAGAAGATTCTAAGAATAGAAACTTTTGAAATATTCGGATATGACACCGATACAACGATAATCAAATTGAGCGTCGAATGTGCGATGAGATAAATAAATATTAATATAAATATAATTAGATGATGGGACCTACTAAAAATGGTAACTTTTCAAAAATAGCAACTTTCTAAAAATAGAAAGTTTCCTAAAATATAAAGTTTTTGATTAAGTGACGTATAATATAAATGAAAGAGTGATCGTAACTCAATTATGTGGAGTTTAGGATCTAGGACGCGCAAGTGGATTTCTCATCACATGTGTATATATATTTATACTATTTCAATAATTGCGATGCACGCACTATTCGATCGTACTTTACGGTATAATAATTGAGCGACATAAATTATAGGTCGCGGTTGAGTTCGTGTTGAGACATCTTTGGATTGTCACGGTTATTTTGATCTTCGGCTTAGCTCAAGGTGAGTTCATAGCCTCGCTTTTGAACTATTTTAAATGTTTTTAACCCGCGAGGGGGATACTTGTTGTTTTATAAAAATGAGAACGCAATATGTTTTGATACGTGATATGATTCCATTACTATTGAGTATATGCCTTTTGCTGTGTGACCGTTAATTACCGAGGAGGTAAACGCTGAATGCATTAAATAGATCTATTGGGTTTGACAACCCTGTCCGGGGTTTGAATCAGTTGGTGAACACCCTTTAACGGACATTCTGTATTGAGACTAGGGGTAGTGGCATACTTCCCGGTCAATATTTTTTCGCTAAATGATAAAAAAAAATTTAAGGTTCGGTACACGGGCTCATGTTAGTTGGAAATCATTACTTTCATAACTTGCCTTGCAAGCAATGTTATATGCTTTGTTGAACCAAATATGCGTTCTAACTGTTATTTCTAAACTCTATGAATTCACTCAACGTTTTGTTGACGTTTTTAAGCATGTATCTCAGGTATTGATGTTATTGATGGCTTGGATGGA
>BQNB010008870.1:70479-88531 GCA_026074375.1 Tanacetum coccineum
ATCTTTTCTCATCCAACATAAAGATATGTAGATTTCTAAACCTTACAAAGTGTAATCCACAGTTATCAAACAGCTTCCAAACAGTCACTTTGTACCCTTGTAGATTTCTCCTTACTTCACTGTTTATGTCAGGTTCAAACATTACTTTCAAATCACCCCATAACACTTTTTCATAATCCTCCTCTAGCCTTGTATTCTCATGTTTAGCTTTAACCAACTTCCAGAGGGTCTCCAAGTCTTCTCTATCAATACCCTGAAGCATCTTTATCATTGACGAATACCTTTTTGAGCTTCTATTAGCCCTTATCAATTTAAAGTATCCCATCCTTTGGTCTTTATCAATCTTGTATTCAACAATCACTAGAGGCTTAGTAGCTAGAAGTATAGCATCAATTACTACCTCATCATCTTTAACTATTGATATGTGTGAAAACACATATCTATTTTATATCAAAAATAACCCATAAAAGACAAAATTATGCTTAAAATGCTTGAATATTGCTTGTTTTGTCTTTGTGATTGTGTAGGTACGGATAATGCAAAAATCTCAAGAAAACGGTCAAAACCGGACAATCACGAACACGGAACAGAAGAGCACACAAAGAGCCAGGAGAATGCTATCAAAAGTCAACAAAGTCAACCACAAAAAGACAAAACCCAAATTTTCCAAAACAGTCCCTCAAAGAAACTCAAATTGCAAAAATGGTCCCCTAAACCCTAACGGGGTTTACTCTTGTTTATAAGAGTTAACACCCGTTAAACTCTTATATAAACCAACACAATGGCCCATCCTTTTTTTATAACCAACACCCGGCCCAAAACCCCTTTATAAGCCCAAGGTCAAACAAATTTTACATGGGTTTATTAAAAGTCAAACACTCACACTTTTATAAGAGGTAAAACGCGGGGAAAATAGTTTTAACTGTTCACCATCTTCCCCGTTTTACCTCAAGCTCAAATCAAGGGGCAAAGTTAAATTGACAGTGTGGTTGGGTAATTTGAGTGCTAAGTTTTGACGTGGAAAAGTAATACATCACCAAGCCCACTCATTGGTGAAAACCCACAAGAGAATCACACGTGGTCTGACAACAAACATAAGGGAGATGGATTTTGTGCTATAACATCTCACAAAAGTAGCACAACATGTCACATCACGGATTGCCACACTGGCAATCCGTGTGAGCTAAAGAATGATCCAACGGACCACAATAGACTTCCAATGATTAGTAATGATTGAAGGCCAAGATTAAAAGGAGCGTGTGAAGAGCTAAGGGACTAGAAGATAAGGGACTAGAAGATTCTCCTGGCAACTATAAATAAGACCTCTTCACTCACTCTTGGATATCTTTTTTTCCCGTTTTTAGTAGTTAGAAGTTTTAAGCTAAATTTTCATTTCAATGTAATTTGCTCTTGTAATTTTCATTTTCAAAGTATTGTAATCAGTTTTAATCAATAAAGTCCTAGTTTAATTGATCATCAATCTGTTTTTACCTATAAGCTTTTATAAATCTCAAATGATTCTGTCAAACTATTTCATAAGCTACTCACATAAGCTCCTATTAAGCTCTTTGAGTCTCTAAGCTCAAATTGAGCTCTTATAAGCCATCTAATTTACTCAAACCTTTAAAATCAGTTGGTTACCTTTGCTTAAATTGGATCTGAGATTTTGGAAGATGAGACAACCATGGATGAGCTCATGAGGACTTTACTGGCTTATTTTCAATAAGCCAGAGCTTGTAGACAACTCAATTAAGCCCTCATTGCCTTTGTTTAGCTAAGGCTATAGTAAGTTTTCATTTAGCTTTTCTGTCTTAATATTCTAGCTTAATAATTGCTTATTTTGCCTATTGCTTGCTTATTCTTGTTAGTGTTAGCTTAGATATGCTTAATATGTTTGCTATATGCTTTTAGTTTACATTTTCATAGTTTAAATCTTAGTTTTAATCTATTTTATATAAACTGTCATAAAAAACTAAAAAATATTAGCATAGGCTTTAGATCTTAAATTCTGGCTTAAGAGATTGTTGAAATAAGCTCATTAGGTCTGTTAAAGTTTGTTTGATATCTGGTCTTTGAAAATTATTCATTAGATTTCAAAATTGCAAGCTAAAATAAGGTTTATGGATTTTAAAGGGGTGTTTGGCATAGCAGTACTAACCATAGGTTAGTACTGTTAGAGGCCATTTGGTCTTAGGAATTTGTTTTTAACTTCTCATTTAAGTTTGTTTAAGCTAATTTTATAATCTAGGTTAGAGTCAATTGAGTTTTCATTAGTTAGAATAATATAAGTCCAAATCTGTTAAGTCTCTTTTGCATTTCTAGTGTAAATCATTTCTATGATTAGTCATTGCTTGAATTATTCTTAGGTTAGTATTTTATGAGTGTTAAAATTGGTTCAATAGGTCTGCAATTGAAGAAGTGTTTTGAATAAGATTGTGTCAACTGCATCAGCAGTTAATATAGTCAAACTGTCATTTTCTAGTTTAAATTTCATAGAGTAATTCTAGTTATTAGACTTTAATTTTCAGCATACAAGTAGATTAGGATTAATAGTTCATCTGTTTTAAGTAAGTTTTCAAAAAAATAGCTTAATTAGTTACTTGTTTTTTAGATTTTAAAACTGCATTTTGTCCTTTCATTTCCAAAACAAAACTCAGCAGTTGCTGAGTATCTTGTCTGTTTTCAAGAGCTTTTTCTATAAGCTCTCATTGTTATAATTTCCTTCAAAAAGCATTTTCAATAAGTAATTAGGATAAGTTTTCAGTAGGTGAAATCAATTTAGCTTAAAATTCTTAATTGGTTGCTTAAATTTCAGTTTAAAAGTGCCCTTAAGGCTGTTTGGTTTTAAGTTTTCTATAAGTGCTTATTTTGAATTCCTAGCTTATGGCTTGTCTTTTGTGCTAATTTCTTTTCAGTTTAACTCATTAGGTTAGTGTTAGCTTATTAGTAGCTTAATTTGTCATAAACTTAGCTTATTGTTATTATGAAATTTTGAACTTTGAAAAAACCAAAAATTGAAGTTAAGTGTTTCTGCCATTTTATAAGCTGTTTAATGTTTTTAGGCTTTTCATAAAAGTTTCTTTTATTAAATATGCTTATTTTTAGCTTATTAACCACTTTGCTTTTTATAAGTTTTTGAAAATAAAGATAGGGGAAAGTGGATGTCGGGGGTGAGCAGTCTCGAACCCGACATCAAACCTCAACCTCTATAATACACAACCATCACTATCCACTGCGCCTTTGGGTCTTTTTCGTTATAGCCTGTGGCTCATTATTAAATCTTTATTAAGTTTTGCTCTTATAATGATCTATATGCGATTTTGCTTATTCAGTGGCTTGTTTTCTATTTTTTTTTTTGATAAGCTTCCTTTAGTGATCTTAAGCTTATTTTTCCTAGGGCTCTAATTAGTATAAGTATTTCTGTATTATTTCTCTAGTTTTTTTTATAGATAGTTTTAGTATTTTATAAACATTTATTTTCATTAAAAAAACTTTTTAAAAATTCTAAAAATAGATAAAAATAATCAAAAAAAATATAAATCTTTTTTTAGAAAAATTTCTTTTTTATTAAAGATTTTAGGAAAAATTAGTTTTGCTTCTCGTAAAGGGTCTATTTTGCAAAAAATGATTTTTGAAGAACGGGATTCGTTCCGTTCTCGGTTTTTCGTGTTTTAGGCATCATTTCACTCCCGGTTTTGTTCTAGTTTTCTTTTTTAAACTTACTTTTTAGTCAAATAGAGTCCATTTAAAAAAAAAATTAAGTTAGGTTTATTTTTAGAAATTTAGGGATTTTGACCTCCGTTTAGGGGTCTCGTTTTGCGTTTTTAGTTAAAATTTGGTTTCCCGTTATTTGTCTCCGTACTTAATTGTTATAATTTTTTTATTTTAATTTTTAAAAGTAGATAATCAAATCAATCTTTGTCGTTAATTCAAATCATTGTCCGAACATCAAACTTGGTTTCAATTTCACAAATCGTTGGGGGATAACGACCCATGAATCATACTTCCCGGTTTATATACGTATTATATTATATATATTTGTGAAGATTTTCCCTTTTTACCTTTGTCCTCAAGGGTAAATTGGTAATTTTCCATCATATTATATATTTTATTATTACGTATATATAGATTCTAGCGAATCAAATCTCACTTCTCCTTGGAAGTTGTCGACGATGACTTGAGTTCGTTGGCAATGTTCACAAAACATTTCATGAGTAAGCATGGGAAAAGAATTGTTGTGTCCTAGTCGCGGAAGTGGTGGGACATTAGAAGGTAGATTTGGTGAACATTGAGGTGGAAATGGTGGGATAGGTGGTTCCATGTTCGGAGTGGGAGAGGGAAAAGATGAATCAATGGGTGGAATGGGAGGTGGTTCGTTAGCTAGATGCTCAATGGTGTCAAATGATGGACGAGGAGGTGGAGGATTGGTTGTTGCGGGTGGAAGATCCTTGAGAGAGTTGAGGAAAGCTTGAGGAGAGGTAGGCGGAGTAGAGAACAATAGTTCAATTGGGTCAAGATTGATAGCTAGAGGGGATGTGAGTTTTGAAGGTTGAGTCGGTGTCGGAGGTGGCGAAGATAATAGTGGATGTGCTGACTTAGGAGTAAGTGTTACGAATAAGAAAATGATGATCATTAATGCAATCAAAGAGAGATCTCAATGATCGTCCCTTGGGGGAAGATTGTTAGGAATGATAAAAGTGACGATCTTATTGAGATAAAAGTCTTGTAATAAATAGAATAATAATATTGTGTAATAGGTTAGGTAGATGGCTCGTGACTGATATAAAGTTACGAGACCCAACAAATAGGCTAAAAGCTAAGAAACAAGAGCTCCATGCTCTTATTGTAAAATGGGTATAAATACCCCTCCACCACCTCATTTGTGAGGTGTGTCTCTAGGTGTTTCTTAATCTCATTCTAATCTTTTCTCTAATCCTCCTCCTCCCTCTTTCTCTCTCTACTTTCTCTCTCTAGACTAAACACTTTATTGCTTATTGATCCTGAATTTCAGACCTAACAAGTGGTATCAGAGCTGCATAGGCGATTTGTGATGTTTTCGGCTTATTCAGATTCGGCTTATTGAGCTTATTTGGCTTATTTCAGCTTATTTTCGGTCCTGATTCGGTTCAGCAGCTTTGTAGCGCTTATTTGTCAGATTTTCAGCAGATCAGCTTATTTGTCCATATTCAGCAGTTTACGTTTATGCTTGATGTGATGCTTAATCCGTTTTTGAGCTTATTTTCCCTATGTATCAGATCTGGTCTAAATCAGCTTATATAGTGCTTATTTGTTAACATCTCGGTTGTGTTTTATGCAATCAAGATGGCCAGATTACGATTTTATCGTATTTTGGTAACAATTAAGTACTAATTTCGGATCTATACCATTTTCGGAACTGTTAAATATCAAACTCGGATGTGATATCAAATTCGGTAGTCAAACTCGACAGTTGACTGGTCAAAGTTTGTTAATGTTGGTCAAAGTTTGTTACATCTGATCAAACTCGGCAGATCTAGTCAAACTCAGCAGATCTGGTCAAACTCAGAAGCGTTAGACAAATTCAGAAATATGTTAAATGGTCAAACTCGATGCCGAAATTGTGTTTTATCGAGAATGATATGAATGATTGAAAGAAGAACAGATTTGAAACTCATACATGCTCAAAACAGTTACAACAACATCAAAACGATGAATTCAACATATCTGTTCTGAGTTTACAATTTCAACATCGATAATGAATCTAAACTAAACATCATCTTTACATCTTATCGAAAATGGAAAACCGAGTTTACAAACAAATCCAAACCACTTCTAACCCATCCTCCTCAAAATCAAAACACAACTCATCTCCTTCACACAACCAACAAATCAGAAAAGAAAAAAATAACATCATGATCTCAGTTTCTCTTTCGTGCTCTACAACAAATTTGTGACCTTTAACGGTTTAAAAGCACGAAGAGATGGTTCATCATTGATCTTTTGAAAGCAAAGCTTCCTTTCATTATTCGAAATATAAAGAAAGAATAATAACAAAAGTGTTATAATCTTGTCTTTCTTTCGGTTTTACAAGGACAAAAATGCATAACAAGAACAACAACCTACCCGAGACCTCATTTTGAAAGGCCTTGAAGCCATAAAAGAATGAATGACTCATGGGGTTACTTGATGTAGTTCGTGGGTTTTACAGTTTCGAACGATGTTGAAGCCATATTCAAAATATAGGTTGGGTCACTTCTTGAAGATATGTTGCATATTATTGAGTTTGTTCAACAAATATACAACAACAGAAAGATGCTATGGCTGAGGTTATTGATGTGATTTTTGAAGTCTTGGCTTGGTTGCTGCGTTTAAACTGATAAAAGAGGAGATAGAGTAGTAAGTTTAAGGGAAGACAGATGACTGCATATGTATAAAGAGTGGGGGCGGATGGAAATGAAATTAGGAGTTAGGGTTTGGTTTAACCCAGCAGTGGTCATATAACTATCAAAATTGGATCATGGGCTTGGATACTATACTATCAAAATGGGCTGATGCATGATTTCTTTTAGGCTGTCTTTCTTTACCACCAAAAAAAATTAAAGTGGGTTGGTCCAGTTGTTGTACTCAAATGGGTTTTGAGGTTGCGTTATCTGGTTGTTATGGACTTTGACTCAAACCGAATTTATAATGGGCTGCATAAATGAATATTGCTTGGGCTGAAATAATAAGCATATGGAATTTGTGGGCTTAAAATGCTAAAGGGCCGAATTTTTTAAAAATTTTTCGAACACATAAACATCACTTATTGCTTAAAACGATCCTTATCAAAGATTCACGAAAAATGTTAAAAAGGCTATTCTCGGGATTTAATCGCAACAAATGACTACGGGGTTGATTCTTTATCACTTATTCGGGATTGAAGTAATATGTCACGGGGTAAGTGTTACTGTTTCATCTTCTGGCCTTTCTACCTCTGACAAGAAGATGACATGTTTCGAGGCGATTTAAGGATTGTCATGAGACTGAATATTATGGTTACTTTTGTGATTCTTTCTCTCTTTTATCCTACCAAAGTATGCTTTCTCTTTAGGAGTTATGTTGTTTTTTCTACGCTCAGTGACTCACGTAGTTGAGGATATTTCAAGAGATTCTTCTGGATAGTGCAAGCTTAAGTCACAACTTTGGGGAATGTTACTTCAGTATCGAGTTTGTCATATTGAGTTTTCCCCATCAGTAGTCATAACAAAGAGCCGACAGAATGCGAGGTGGGAATTGAATTAGTCAAAGAAGAGACAAATAGAGGTTCTTTATCGGCGGTTGATTCTCATGCTTAACCGACTTTATTCTACTTCACACATGGTTGTTCTAGCGAATATTCAGGCGTACTCAGATTATGATTTTTTTGATGATCATCGAATGAAATCAGAGGGAAGAAAAAGAAGTATTCGATAGATTGCATTAATCAGGGGGAAGAAATGTATGGTCCTTGTATGAAGTACATGCATTCGTGAGAAGATGTTGCTGATTTCTTGCATGTTCCCCCGAATAGATATTCAACAAAACAGAAGCAGTTATGTTTGATGTGATTGGCTTCTTCTGCTTCTTCTAATCCTCTAAGTTTCATCTTCTACTTCTTCGTCTACTTCTACTTCTTCTTCTATGAAGCTACATCACAGTTTCAGAATCTGGTTACACTATGGATGTTGGTTTGGGGAGAAGCTGATTCAGAAACTTTGACAAAAAGAAGTAGATGAAGAAAGCTATGTGAAGACATGCAGTATGAACTGTGGGGAAGCTAACTCAGTTTATACAAATTACATTGTATCGACTGCAAGTAATGGAAAGATTCAAGATGGAGCACTTATATTTGTACTTGTAGGATACATTGTAAGTAATTCCATATGCCACCACATTGGGGGAAGATTGTTAGGATTAAAAATGTGGTGTCTATATGGAAATTACATTAGTCTTAAACACAAGGACTAGAAATGTAATTAGCCCAAAGATGGCTTGTGTTTAGACTATAAATACCCCCTCTAATCTTCCTTAGTTGGGTGAACCTCACATTTGTAATTTCACCAATCATTCATTAATAAAGTGTTTTCTCTCTTTAAAATGGATTTTATATATTTCCATCATCCCCGACCTCCCGAGATCGTGAATCGAGATTTATAACAGTAAGCAAGAGATTGTCATTGTTGCTAGTTGGTGATACATGTGGAATAGAAGTTTGGGAAGTTGGGGTAGTTGGTTGGAGGTCCTGATACATAGTCTGATGGAGGTGAGAGAGGTTGGTACGGAGGTGATGATTTCCTCAGATTGTTGAAGCAACAAGGTCTAACGCTTATTCGAGCGGTCCTTTTTAGGTTAGTTTTGTTATCTTTAGGCATTTTTGGAGAAGAATGATGGTGAAGAGAAATGCAAGAATCAAGTCCTATTTATAGAAGGAAGTTTGAGGTGATTTTAATGCATTACTTGTTGGTTTAGATATAAAACAATGATTAGAATATGCTGTTAGGAATGATAAAAGTGACGATCTTACTGAGATAAAAGTCTTGTAATAAATAGAATAATAATATTGTGTAATAGGTTAGGTAGATGGTTCGTGACTGATATAAAGTCATGAGACCCAACAAATAGGCTAAAAGCTAAGAAACAAGAGCTCCATGCTCTTATTGTAAAATGGGTATAAATACCCCTCCACCACCTCATTTGTGAGGTGTGTCTCTAGGTGTTTCTTAATCTCATTCTAATCTTTTCTCTAATCCTCCTCCTCCCTCTTTCTCTCTCTACTTTCTCTCTCTAGACTAAACACTTTATTGCTTATTGATCCTGAATTTCAGACCTAACAAGTGGTATCAGAGCTGCAAGAGCAATTTAGTGGTGTTTTGGAGAGCTTATTCTGACAGCTTATTTCAACAGCTTATTTCGAGCTTATTTGGGCTTATTTCGTGCTTAAAATGTGCTTATTCAGTTTTAGAGCTTATTTTTGTGCTTATTTGCTAATCTCGGTTGTATCGAGATAGATTGCTTACGGTTTTATCGTAAGAATCTTGGCAAATTGGTACAAAATTTGCTTATTTTGAGCTTATTGTCAAACTCAGTAGTCAAAATCAGTAAAAGTTGTTTCAAAAATCAAATTCAGTAATAAGTTTGTTACAAATAACAAACTCAGTAGTCAAACTCAGTGTTGAAGTTTTGTCAACAGGCAAAGCCACGTTTTTAGTCAAAACATTTTAAAACGCGTTTTGGGACAAGAGTTTTAAATTCGATATAGATCCGTGTTTAATACCGAATTTGAAAAAGAGAAAGAATAAAAGAAATAGTGGATCACAAATTGTATCTCTTGGTGTGTGTAACATTTCATTGAACTTTAAAAAAGATCAAAACACCAACGCAATACATCATCACAGATCCAATCCAAACCTTTCAACACAATCTCGGTAACTAAACTCGGAAAGTTAAACTGATAACTGAAAAGAATCTAAAAGAAATATAAACAATCTCAGTTTTTGTGCTTATATCAAATCTTTAAAAAGATTGCATCACAAACTATCACAGATCTAAAAATCAGAAACAAACTCGAAACACTCATTTTCGGAACAAAGAAAAAGACTTTCACGTATCAAGATCTCAGTTCACTAAAACAAGTTACTCATCACAGATCCGGATCTTCATTTGGACTAAACTCGGAAACAAAATAAACTCGAACCTAAACCAAAAAGGTGTTCGATCTTATATTTTTCCTTATCATCACTGATCCAAAACTCAAAAGAATATCACATCATTGATCAATCTTTTTGAAGGATAACACTTCTTGTCATCTATTCGAAAATCATAAAGATAAGACAAGAACAAACGTGTTCACATCTCTCTTCTTGTTTTGATTCACCAAAAACGCAAACAAGAAAATAAAACATCAAGATCGAGTTTGAAGTTTTCACTTGTTAAACATTCAAAACTATTTAAAGAAAAATAAGAGATCTCATATTGGTTTTGTGTGCATTTCATAAGAGTGCTAAAGATCTTAAAAATCTTCATTTTTCACAAAACGATTCATCATAGATCTTGTTGAAGACTAAAGCTTCATTAACTTTTCAAAAAGTAAAAAGAAAGCACAAAACGCAAACGTTTCATACTATCTTTCTTTCGGTACAAGACAACAAGAACAGAAAATACATCATCAAGAACACAACCTACCTGTAAAGATTTCTTCTTGTGGTCTCTTTGAGTATTCGAAACAAGAAAGGAAGTTGTGATTGTTTGTGCTTCGTTTGTGTTATCAAAAAGAAAGAGAGGCGTATTATTTTTTAGATTTTGAGTGTTTGTGTGAGATCTATATTTTGTGAATGCTTTTGTGTATATGCAAAGAAAAATAAGGAGGCGTATGGCGTGTCTAGGGCAACAAGGATAAGTAGTGTTATAATATACTATCATTCTTTAGGTTTTGCTACAAAGTTTGTGGGCCTAAACTGATAGTGTGCCGAAAATCAAATTAAGTTCTGGGCCATTTTAATAACGAATTTTGGGCTGGTTCACTTATTCTCAATAAGTGTTGGACTAAAAAGAGGTTTCATCAAATTTGTGTAGTGGTTTTACTTTACGGAAAAGGTCTAAAAATGCTTGAGAAATTGATTTTGGTCACATCTTCGGTTTTATCGATCGTGTGATTCATTTTCAATTCAATTTTTTTTGGCTCGTGTTGGATATTTTGGATCGAAAGTTTTGAAGTTTGTGTCGGAAATTTTTGGGTTCATTGTGATTAAATCAGAAAAAATAGGATCAAATGAGGAAATAATTCAATTACTTCAAAAGACACAAACGATTTTCAAATAAACACAACGTGACAAAGAGGAAAAATATCTTAATGATATTATTCAATTAAAAGATAAAATCAAAGATCTTGAAAACGTTGTTTGTAAAATAAGCAGATCAACTGACACACTTCGGTTGCTTACAAGTGAACAAAAAACTTTTAAGGAAAACTTACATAAGTCGGGTGTGGGATATAACGGTCCTTTTGTTCTTTCACAAGCTTATGCTAAAATTCCTAAGTTGTATCGTGCTTCTAAACTTTGTGATAAAAATGAACAAATGCATGTGTTTGATTCTGAGGAAACTCTTGAGGATGCTGAAAAGAGTCAATTAAAAATGAATGAGTTTCAAAAAGATGAAAAAGTTCAAGAGTTAAAGATTCAACCAATCGACTATGAAAAGTTGAACAAACTTTATAAAGACTTTGTTCCTCAAAAAGAGCTTTCTGCTGAGCAAACATATTTTTCATCTTCTTCTATTCCCTGTGATAAAGATTCTGGAAACAAAAAGTATGCCGAGTGAGTCACCTTTGATCAAAGAGTTATACAATATAAAGGTTGGTTTTGAAAAGCTGTCTCTGTTAATAAAACAGAACAGTAAAAGGGCAAGCATTTTTTACACATCACCGGCAGAGATTGAACGTATTGAGTTTTGTCAAAAACAAGTTAAACCAATTCTTAATGAATTACAGGTTTACCTTGATGCTTTTCAGGATCTATTAAACTGAGATATAAAAGAAATGAAAGATGCGTTTGAGCAAAATGATGTCTATCTTGATGAAATTAAGAATCAAAATGATTTGTTGAAAGATCAACTCTTGGAAGCATCCTTAACTGTAGATATCAAGAATCTTGTCATAACTTCTTGTATGGTAATAAGGAATAAGGATTTACATGATGAAATTGAAAGAATTTCAAAAGAGTCAAACGATGTTTCATTTGAAGTCACTCATGGATTGTCAAAACGAATTGTTGAATTGGAAAAAGATTTGTCAAAATCTGAGGCAAAGAGTATTGCTTTTGAAATCGCACTTCAACACAAGTCTCGAGAAAATAATTCTTTGAAAACAGTGCAAAAAGAAAATGAGAATTTTATGGCATCATTACAACTCGAAAATGCTCATTTGAAACTGACTTAAAAAGATTTGTTTGAGTCGGTTCAAAGGTCAAAAGTTGAGACATATCAATGTGATGAAGCCAAAGTTAAGGACGATTTTGATGAGATTGAAATGAGAAACATTGAGTTGGAATATCGTGTGGCGTCATTAATTAAGGAGAACGAACACTTGAAGTTGACTTACAAAAACTTGTTTGATTCAATCAAAAAGTCACGGATTCAAACAAAAACTTCAAATGTAACATAAGACGAGGCAGAAAATCTAAAGTCTCAATTGTTTGAATTTGCTAAAACTAAGTTCAAAAACATTCTCGGAAAGATTGAATTTTTCAAAAAGAAGCAGTTGGATATTTCTGAACTTAACATGGAATCGGGGGAGAATGTTTGTAATAATGCCAAATGTGAGCTTCTAACAAAGTTTGTCGAGCTTGAAAAGGTTTTAACTCAACAAACAAAATATTTTAATGACGTCAAGCTTGAATTGTCGAACATAACAGCTAAATTTGAGGTGTATTTTGAAAAACTTGAAAAAACAAAAGTTGTTCTTGAACGACAATTGGCTCGTAAGGTTGATGATTCTAAAGCTGAAAAGGATCAATTTTTGAAAGAAATTAATCATTTGAGAACTCAATTGGAAAATCTGAAAGGAAAGTCTGTGCAAACTAAGTTTGATAAACATTCAATTTTGGGAAAACCACCAGCTGATAAATTGTTGATAAACTCTCAAATTTCAAAATCATGGTTTACTCCCAAAGTTGATGTGCAAAAGAGTTTGTCAAAACCAGTCACTACACAGTCTTTGCCTAAAAATGAAAAAGATCAGCTTTTAAAACGAATTGCATATTTGGAATCAAAATTGGCATCTCAAGATATTCGTTCTTGTCAAAAAGAATATCATGAGTTGAGGACTTCATATAATGCTTTAAAAGTGAAGTTTGATTCTCTTAATCGGCAAAAATGGAACATCAATGTTTCAAAATCTTCAAAACCTAAAGAAAGTGTTTCGGAAAAGGTTCACACGGGTGAATCTTCAAAACCGTTTTCACGAAGGGTTTCTCAGTTTACAACCTATTCTTTACAAAAAGATAGGAAGTTTTCTAAGAAATCTCAAAGTTTTGAAACATTTTCTCCTCATAAGGGTTTTAAGACAAGAGCTTCAAATGAAAATAATCAATCTTTTGAAACATCACACTCGTGTTTTACACCGGTAAAACAAGTGTGGAGCCCAATTAAGGAATCTCAAACTTTTGAAGCATCTTCTTCTCAAAAGAGTTTTAAGACAAGTACTTTCAAAGGAAAGAATCACGTTTTTGTTACTCCACACTCTCGTTTTACACCGGTAAAACAAGTGTGGAGGCCAATTAAGGAATCTCAAACTTTTGGAGCATCTACTTTTCAAAAGAGTTTTAAGACAAATACTTTAAAAGGAAATAATCAAGTTTTTGTCACTCCACATTCTCGTTTTACACCGGTAAATTTTCAGGATGTTTCATCAAATGACATTAACAAATGGAAATCTTCTTCGTCAACAAGATTTAAAACTCCATTTGAAACACCGAGTTTCAAAAATCAATGGAATATCAAGAGGAATTTTAAATCTTCGTTGATTCCACGAGAGCTGTTTTCAAATGAAACACCGGTTTCAAGCCCTCGTTGGAACTCAACATCTTTACATTGACTTGACACAACTTTCAATTGGTTTTCAAAATTTGGTAAACCCGTTAGCACCATGCTTAAATGGGTTCCAAAAGTTGTTGTCTAAATTCGATGTCAATGGTTTGTAATCAAATGTCAGATTGCAACCCGGTCTTCAAATAAAAGGGAAGTGTACGTTTCAATGTGCTTTACCTTAAAAAGAAGAGAAATCTTCTTGTTTTGAGCAAAATTTATTCATTTAAAAAAAAAAGATTTTCAAAAATGTTTCAAAAGTTTGCTCACCAAAATGGTTTGTTATTAAATTTCAGATAACAACCCTGTTTTCAAATAAAAGAAAAGTGTACGTTTCAGTGTGCTTTATCTTTAAAAGAAGAGAAATCTTCTTTGTCCCGAGTAATTTTTTATCAACATGTTTTCAAAAAAGTATGCTCGGGACATACGACTTCTAAGTAAATGTCAGCTTAGGACTCATTCTTCAAATAAAGGAAAGTGTATATTTTTGTACATTTATCCTCACAACGGGAAGTTTACAACTTCTTGGACTTGAGCTATTTCTTTTAGGATATTTCAAAAAAATCTTGAGCTCATGCAAAAGGGTATACAAATGAAATGTTTTGAACAAATGAATAATAATCGATTTAAAAGTAGTTGTTGTCAAGTATGTTTATATCGATAAGCGTGGCAATGGTAAAAGATTGTGTCCGGTTATGACCGTTTCCTGAAATTAACAGGATGAGGAGTGAGCAATCTACTGACCATACGTTTTAGATATTTATATACTTTGACGCAACTATTTTTCAAATTTGTTTAGAACATTCAAAAAGGTTCCAAATCATAATCATGCTATATCCGTTTTCTCCCATGTGTTTTCAAATTCTCATATAGCTATTTTAATCCATTGATATCAAAAATATCATATGGTATGCTATTTTTGAGGGGGAGAAAATTGGATTAAAATGTGATCAAGAAAGATAAATGCTTAAGTGTATGGAATATCAAAGTGATTTAAAAGACTCAAAAGTGCAAGCAACTTTCTTCCTCCATGGGCAAAATAATTTTGAATATCAATGCACATGTGTAGGGGGAGTATTTCTCAAAAAGTGAAACTTTCAAAGTGTTAAATGTTTTGATTTATATCAAACACTTTGATTGATTTTCAAATGGTTTTATGGTTTCGATCTTAAATACCCATCAACCAACTACCTCACAATGATCAAAGAAGATATAAGGTGGTAAGGTTAGGTATTATCCTATGATCCAACCAGAACCGGAGGGATCTACCTAGAGACATTCCATAGATAGAATATAGGTCCTTAGGTATGATGGAGTAGAATGTGAATGGGAATAATGTTATCTAAGGCATGAGTATCATCGGAAACTATACTACAAGATGATAATGAGGACTGCATTAGTTTTACATTGTGGGGTTGAAGAATGAAAAAGAAATGTATGGATAAAGGGTGAAAAGAAAGAAGCCCTTCACAAACTTTAGGCAGAAACCGGGTCAATACATAATCTATCGAATATCACAAAGATGATATTTGCTATTGAAGAAAGACATCATGGACCCCGTGATGCAATGCATAACCCTTCCCAGCCACTCAAGATTCTCTCAAAAGAATTCTTGTTTCATTTGTCACGGAGATTAAACGCATAATCTATTGACATCTCACTCCGAGATTGTTGATATTAAAAAGGTGGCAGTCTGCTCTAGCCTCCGATCACAAAAACCAAAATGCACTTATTGAGTCTAGAGCCAAATGAGATCAATTCATAAATCTCACATAGGACACAAAAGTACATTTGTATCAAACATCAAAGATACAAAAAGTATAAGAGTCTCTTATATGTCTATGTGATATTGCATGTCTTAGTAACATTGTCGGAACATTCAAGAGTGATACTTAAATTAAATATTTCACAATGAATGAATGGAAATCCTACCAGTGCTAACATCAAAGCCAACGCTGAACGTAGGTCACTAATTTGAAATGATGTTTAATGATTCAATTAGTGTTAATAGTAATCTAAGTGATCTAGTAGTTATCGTTGTTTTTTCCTTGGAATTGGTTTTCAAAAAAACAAACACACATTTCTGGATTTATTCAAGTGAAGTTTGGATTATCCACGGGACTTATGATGTCACAATATTGATAAGGGGAGTTATTGGAATTGAAGTTAAGAAGTTGTCTCTCATGCCTTAGATTGTTCCCCCTACATGACCTCAACATCGAATATTCAGGGCAACAAGGTTAAGATTATGTTTGATGGTCATCAAATGCAATAGAGGGAAGAGAAAGCGTTTCTAGCTGGAAATATTTCTATAGAGCGAAGCAATTAGGGGGAAGTAATATAATGTATGAGCTAGAATGGTGTTTATTTAGAGGAAGCAATTGGGGGGAAGAACATCAACAACATTCTCTACCTTTCAAGAAGCAAGAACACCGTCATATTCATTCCTTCATATCTCATACACAAGTTTAGAAGATACCATCCGCATCTTGATAAATCAAAGAACTTCCTCAATTCATCAAGTTGTTGATCAAGATAAAGTTCTACTTGAGGAAGATTGTAAGCTGTCAAGAAAGTATGAGTATGTTGGTTAGAAGCTTCAAAAGACAAATCAAGATGGATTCACGGTAAACAATGATGATATGAAAAGATCTCAAAGGCAAAGATGAAAGAAAATGGAAAGATCAAGATCAAGATCACTAGAGCATGATTGGAACAAGACCACTATTACACAACAAGACTCAAGACAATCAAGCATTCAAGTTCAAAGATCAAAGTCACAAGAGAGATCTCAATGATCATCCTTTAGGGGGAGATTGTTACGAATAAGAAAATGATGATCATTAATGCAATCAAAGAGAGATCTCAATGATCGTCCCTTGGGGGAAGATTGTTAGGAATGATAAAAGTGACGATCTTATTAAGATAAAAGTCTTGTAATAAATAGAATAATAATATTGTGTAATAAGTTAGGTAGATGGCTTGTGACTGATATAAAGTCACGAGACCCAACAAATAGGCTAAAAGCTAAGAAACAAGAGCTCCATGCTCTTATTGTAAAATGGGTATAAATACCCCTCCACCACCTCATTTGTGAAGTGTGTCTCTAGGTGTTTCTTAATCTCATTCTAATCTTTTCTCTAATCCTCCTCCTCCCTCTTTCTCTCTCTACTTTCTCTCTTTAGACTAAACACTTTATTACTTATTGATCCTGAATTTCAGACCTAACATATGCCCTAGGTCAACTTCTACTATTAGGAGTTGATTGATGTGACAAGGAGGGAAAATTTGAAAAGAATTTTGTGAAATTCGTATATTTTTTTAAAAAATTATACTGTTCAGGCGGTTCTGTCAATGCTATTCGACGAAGGGCACCGGCTTGAAAGACGAATGGCACCACCGACATGAAAAATTTTGAAGAAGAAATTTTCATGATATGTTAGAGGTGCAGTTTTTCTTGACTCAGAAGTGAAAAATTAGTTTTACAAGAAAAACCCTAAGCCCCCTTTTAATATAGCTACAATTGAACGTGTTTGAAACGACATATTAACCATGTGTTTCGTTGAATACGTTCAAGTAGCATAGAAAAAAAAGTTTTATTTGTATTAATCAATAGAAAATGTTTTGACTCAAAAGAAATTGTTGAGATTAAGCGTTTGGTTCCATGAGGCCAAGTCCTAGTCTGAGAAGATTGAAAGGTTCTCTTTTAAGAGGTTTGGTTAAGATGTCGGCAATGTTATCTTCGGAGTTGACTTTCTCTATAGTGATATTTCCTTTTTGGACATTATCACGAAGGAAATGGTGACGAATTTCTATATGTTTGGTGCGACAGTGAAGAACAGGATTTTTTACTTAGATCAATTGCTAATTTGTTGTCGCAAAGAACGGGTATATCATCTTACTTTATATCATAATCTACTAGAGCTTGTTTCATCCATAAGGCTTGTTGGCATGCTTTTCCGGCGAAGACATATTCAGCTTCGGTGGTAGAGATGGCTAAGGCAGTTTGTTTCTTAGAGAACCATGAGGTAAGACAACAACCCACAAATGTACATACACCACTAGTGCTTTTGAGATTGACGTAGTCTTCTGCATGGTCAGAATCGGCGTAGATGATTGTTTCTAAGCCGGTTCCTTTGGGATATCATAAGCCTAGATGGGATGTACCTTTAATGTATCGAAAGATTCTTTTTACGGCTTCAAGGTGGGAAGTTTTTGGTGCTTCTTGAAAATGGGCGCAATGACAAACGCTAAACATAATGTCCGGGCGACTGGCTGTTAGGTAGAGTAAACTGCCAATCATGCCACGATATTTATTGTCGTCATGGGTTCACCGTCTTCGTCGCGGGTGAGTTTGGTTTCGGATGGCATGGGAGTTTTGATTGGTTTAGAGTCTTCAAGACCGAATTTTTTAAGCATTTCTTTGACATATTTAGATTGGTTAAAGAAAATTCCATCTTTGAGTTGTTTGATT